>JAOCNB020117708.1:0-11030 GCA_026546465.2 Palythoa caribaeorum | reverse complement strand
CCTCTTCCCCTCCCTCCCTCCTTCCCAAAACCGTTTCGCTTTCGAAGTTTTTTTTGACAAGCTTCAGTACAAAGCAAATATTTGATGTTATTCATTCAATCATTGTTTAAAGTTAGAACCCAAAATAGTGCATATCATTTTTTAAAAATAAAGGACTCTGTAATGTTATATTTATATTATAAACGTACTTTAATTTGATTTTAAAAATGAAATTAGAATTTAAAAAAGTTGTTATTTTCGAGTTTTTAACCGATCCTGAAACGGGTGAAAACAGAAAAAATGTATGAATTAGTTTAAAGTTACCGGTATTTTTTTAAATGAGTGCCCATCTCGAATAAACCGCAAACTCCAAAATTTGAACGATGATTTAAGTTACCTCCCAACAATAAATGAACAAAAACTGTACCAAAGTCGCCGTGAAAACGCTGCTTATTATTACCTCATAAAATTAATTGGATTATGATACGTTTAGAAATGTTTAATTTTTCAGGCTCTATCATCATGATTTTGAAATCGATGAAGAGAGAACTATGTGAACACTAGAAAGTAGAATCGATCAAGACTGTTGTCAATATATTTTTCTTTATAATTATAGAACTTGTTCTGAAATGCTTTGTTATTAGACGGTATCGTTATTTTCCATGTTTGAGTTGTATTTGAAAACAATGATTTAAATAAATTTGCTTATATTTTGGATAACTTTAATTTCTTATACGGGCTTTTTTATAAAACGAGGAGCTTAATTGTTTTTAACTTTTGCAAGGATTCGTGCTTCAGACTCGCTGTTCCAGCAGTTCGATCATTTTTTGAACAAAACTGCTTTTGGCGTCTAGACTCTTAATTAAAAGATAACGTAATAAACCTCGCTAGATTACTTGCACTGATGTTGCTAGCAGAGGCGAAAATAGAAGAAGTGCATGTGTGCCTTTTTCGGCTTGAATTTTAACGATTCTAGTCCCCTTTTTACCTTCGTTCGCTCCATGAGGTGAAAGAGGACTCTGTTCGCAAGGTGTGACGATGCAATCTTGTTTTTAGATATAGCGAGATTTATTTCAAGCGCATCAAGCTGTGTGCGGCCCGGTTTTTTAAAAACTATATATGTACCAAAAACGAAATTAACGGATCACCAACAGGCGAATTTGAGAGAGTATTAAAGATAGTTGATGAATTAAATTCTAACAAAATGTCACTAAGCTCGAGTAGCGTTTTCTGCGAAAGTGTGTTTTGATATTTTCTGCCCAAACCAGTTTAAGAACTCATTAAAAACAAAAACTTGCGTCAGACTTAGAGCCTCATTTTTCCTTATTTTTGGTCCATCATTCTCACCGATGCCAACTTACAAATAGGCCCTACTCATTTTTCGTATATATTAAATCACAACTAAGTCTAAAATTTATTAAATCATATAGTGGAAATAACACATAAATTTATTCAACCGTTCCGGGGGTCCCGGTAAGCCCGTCAGCCCACCGAGGATTATTCTTTATTTTCGTATCAATATAAGGCTCTAAATTTTTTTTTCATAAAAAATGTGTGAATTCACTGAGCTCGACCATGGTGACCTTTACTTTACGATGACAGATCGTGACAAACAATAAAGTTTTTTTCTTGTGGTCTTGAGTGCGCCTTTTGGTTCAGCTGAACATCTTCGATTCGTTTTTTATTTTCGTTTCTTTTCTTACCAATCAAAAAAAGTCGGTTATCATGTTAAATTTGAAAAAAAATAAAAGGTGGTACATGGCCGGTCAAGTCCTAAAAATAACGGCAATCGAACGCCCCTCTCTAAATTTAGATTTGTTGGCTTATTGCTACAGTATCACAACTAATCAGCTCCTTTTTCAGTTTGATTACATTCCGTTTCATGGATAATTTTATTATTTTACGCGCTTTACGAGACAGAGTTAAATCAAAACAGATGTTGGAATCCTGTAGTGAGAGTTGAACTGGGAACCCTCATCCTAGCTGCTCAGCAGGCAGCCCGTGAACTCAGTACCAGCCAGGGCGCGAACAAGTCACCGCTCTCGTTTGTGCAAACTGGCGTTAACATCATTTTAACTTCACTGAACTTTTTACTTATTGCTTGTTGTGATTGGCGTCGGATTGGCATTTCGAACATCGACTTGGGAGTGCCAAGCAAGTATCTTCCAAGACGATGGCTCCTGAGGCTGTCAGCAGCAATCAGTGGAGCAGGGATTCACCACTACCAGCTCTCCCGGTCTTACGTCTTTTTCTTCTTCTCCCGGCCTCCCAACGAATCCTGAAATCTCCCGGTTTTTCCTCTGGAAAGTAATAAGTCTCTTAGAGCTTGTTTTTTCAGTAGTACAAAACAAAATGAGATAATTGAGTCTTAACTTCTGCTGACCGATTGCAACACGTAAAATCACATCTTTCCGTGAAGCAATAAACAATGCAACCACCATTTATAACTGAGCACAATTTTGTTGCTGTACTAGATGTGCCGTTACATATGTAGTCTATTTATATATATTTGAAAGGTTTGAGACAGCAAAATAAATCTCTAGTATATATTTTTGCTGAATCTCCAGATTATTGTAGTCGGCCTCCAGGTTTTGAGTTCTCAGGGAATGGCAGGTGTGGTTCACGGATACAACCGGATAGAGCTGTACAGTCATCGCACGGTCGGTAAAAGATTGATTCAGAGAGAAAGACTTCTGTTAGCCGAGCCGGAGAAAAAAAAGATGAACCTGATAAAAAATCGCGCCAGACGACTTTCCGCATAACGCGTGGCGTGTCATGATCCAGCCAAGAAAAAACTCACCGGAAAATTTCTTGTCAAAAATTACGTACTGTTATCAGTTTCTGCACGTTTTGCATGGCGACTGGCTAAATTTGTATCTGGCTTTTTCTGGATTCTGTGTGGGATAAACACGGCTAGCTAGACATTCCGAAGCTGCACGACGTTTGCCCGAATAAAACCGAGAGGTCATCGACCACGGCAATTAGGGGGGAGGAGAACGAGCAAATACAATAACAGAATACTGGATTACATGTACTGGAGAGCAAAACGCGAAAAATTTCAATATTTTCTCCTTTGACTTACTATGGGCTTTCGAAGGATGCGTTTGGTGAGTTGGCCGAGACTTCTGGGAAGCTTTTTGATAGTTCTATTTATAGGCGGAAATAACCGAGACCAAACGAACTGTGCTGACGCCCGGCCCGTTCGAACAGCGAATCACATGGCGATTTGTCGAATTCGAAGTGAAACCACCGTGTCTACGTTCACGAACCCAGTAGCACGTCAGGATGCAGCCTAAATCAAAGACACATGGACGATTGTTTGGAATAAACTGACGTGGTTAATGATTACAATACTCCAATGCTTCGATACTTTTTTATATCAACGTTGTTGAGTCGTTGAGACCAAGTCCAAAGAAATGGTTAGAGTTATTTTTTCAGAAATTTTATGCCTGGTCGGTTGGGATTTTTTTTCTGACTCGGAGGTTTTTCGTCTTTATATCATGGGCATGGACGGAAAAACGTGATGAATTTAATGATATCTACTATAATTTGTTTGAGGACTACAAGACTCTATCGCTATCGGATTCGGTCAGTTTTCGGAAAACTAATTCAGACTTTCACTATAACCAAGGTTTGCAGTCGCAAATACTGATTAAAACATTTTCAAAGAAAAACTATAAAAATAAAAAATAAAATGAGTCGGGCGCTTTTTCAATGCATATGGTCGGGCGGAGACGCTAACCAACTTTTCTTTTTTACTTGATAATTAGAAATGAAATAGAAATAGAAAAGGCGGCGTGGTTGGCGCTGTGATAAGATCTCTTCCTTCCAATTGCACAAGGTCCCGGGTTCAAACTCCGGCTCAGCCGAGTTGTGAACATTTGTGTGACCTTCTTTTACGCCAGAGTTGATTCAGCTTTCCATCCTCTCGAGGTCGGCAAAATAAGTATCAGCTTCTGCTGGGGGCTAATCTGCGATGGATTTGTGTTCCGTTCAGGGGGAGTCGATGACACTCATCCGCTTAACACGACAGAAACCGGAGATAAGCATCGGCTTCAATGGACCACTTTGGCTCGTAAAAGGATTTAGCTTAGCTTAGCCTAAAATAGAAGTAGAATCCAGGTTCTCTTTCCAGTGCTGTTTTGGCTTTTTTTTACATACCACCCATCAAGCGCTGCATGACTTGGAATGTGTTCACATCTCAGCGAGATCGTTTCGAAAGCATCCAAACGCCTCTATCAGTATAGGAAGAGTACTGAAGCGAGCAGGAATTCCTTCGGACGTCATGAATATCTATGCTTTGGTTCGCTCTCGTTACTCGAATATGCATAAGTCACCTGGTCTACTAGCTTGACAGTTTAGCTGAAGGACAAGATACAGAGCGTCCAGAAAAGGGCACTACGCGTCGTGTTCCCGGAGATGTGCTATGGAGATGCCATACGCATTACCAACACCACCCGGCTAGACACAAGGCGTCCGGAACTTTGCACCAAAGTGTGGTACGGTATCAGTGAGCCTGGGTCGCGGTGATACCACTTCATACCCCCAAAGCGCACCGAATGCCATTCTTACGAACTGCCCAACAAAAACGTTTCACTATTTAAATGTCGCACTGAAAGGTTAAAAAAAAATCCTTTTTTTCCAGCAATGGCATCCACCCTTTCGGGGTAATTGTATTTTTACAGGGTGATAAAAATCAAGATCTTATTTTGAACGCTGTAATTTATCACAATAAGAGATTTTTGGTAGAATTATGAATCACGAACTTTATAATAGTTTTAAGGATCACGGGCTTATTTTTGACCCAATAACGTATCACGGATTTATTTTTCACCTAATAACGGATCACGAAATAACCCTTTACCACCCTGATTGTAATATTTCGTTCCGAACTTTTAGACTGTGTTATTGCAAGAAAGGCCCAGTCCCTATATTATATCATATAATATATCATAGATTTTTATTATTGTAAATCTCAAGTCCTGTAAAGTTCACTGTATTTCACCACTAGGGTGCTATTATGAATTTTTAATAAACCATTATTATATTATTATCCAGCATCACTGTGCCTAAGGTATCCCACACATGTAGCCTTTGGGCATAGCTATCTATTTTTTACCTATCTTTTTTTATTGAAGACCTGATCTTAAGTTATACGATACAGGTTAAACACATTAAATCATTTTTTAATATAGTTCACAAACAAATGAACTTTTGCCCTTTCGCCAAAAGAGTTGTTTTAAAAAGTTAACCACCATAAAATATATCTTAAAGAGACGGACAGCACACAAGAATTTATTGCGACGTCACATAATTTCTGCTCTAATACACCGCTGACAATCAGCTGCAAAGAAATAACGATTTTATGCGAGCGAGCTGTAAACAAATACTAAATTTTGCTTATTCTCGACAGAATGTGGTCTATTATCACACTTGATGAAACCTTTACAATAGCCAGCATAGTTTGAAACCTGGAAATATTCCGTCTGGCGAACTTCCAAATTAAATTAAGCCTCCCGTTGCGTGAATGCAGTTGGTGCCTGGCGTTTCTTAACGCATGCTTTCTCATTCTATCCTAAACAAACGCTTCACACACAGTACATTTCTAGTCCAGAAATTTACAAACTACTGTACCTTAAATAGCGCTCTTAATCCCCGTCTTATTTATAATAAAAAGAGAGCAGTCCTTGCTGTTAGCTAGTTATCAAGCAAGACCGGATACAATCGACTACTTATGACAACGTTGCGCTTCAAAGCATAAAACAAAAAGATTATTTGTCTTTTATCGCAAAATGCCTCGAGGTGACATTCAATAGATGTGATTATAAAGCTGAGAGTATTAAAACGCACTTCTTTAATTCTTCAGATATTGTTATCAGCGCAATAAAAACAAACTGATGCCATCATCCAAACTCAAAAGTATTCTCTCTTTTAAAGTTAATGTTTTCATATTTCAAGCAAAAATGGCAGTGGTGTCACTCACGTATATTATCACAGAAATCAAAATATATTTTCTTACAAAAGACGTGACAGTTCACTGCCAAATAAACATGCACGACCAATATAAAAACAAACTCAAAACAAAATTTCAAACAGGAAATGACAACGGCAAAAAATTGCCACATTTGGAGCGACCCACCAACTTTGGACTTGGCTAGTTGAGTTCCTAATACTCTTTCAAACAAACGCCAAACAATTACTGACTCTTAATTGATCACGAAGTCCTGTTCTTTATTAATTACTGAACTGTTTTAGTTAAATAGGAAATGAACCGAAACAAACAATTTAATGCTCGCTTTTTGCTGAATCAACTCCGTGGTACAGGCCACAGCGTGCCGAATAAACCTTTGCCAGAATTTTCCAAGCGTTGCTAAATGTTGAGGCCTTAACCGGAAACTGCTTAGACAAACAGTATCTGGCTGCTTAAGTTTTGTTTCACACATCATTTCACTTCTGACAAGGCGACTAGTTCAAAAGGAGCACTACTCATTTACTTGCACTAATTCTAAAAGTTTGTTTAAATTGAGAGCTTCCGTGTGTTGAAGATTAAAAATCCACTTCTACACCTCAACAGAAAACATAAACTACTTAATGTTACAACTTTTACGCCAACACTTTGATTCTAAAAGCGGGCTCTTTAGAATGTATTTTTTTAGTTGGTGACATGCAGAGCTATCGCACACAAGTTCTGTTCAGTCGTGCGTGTAAAGTGGGGTAACTCCCTCGACTTTGACGCAAGCGAACTTGCTAGTATTCACTTCCGCTTAAACATTGCGATCAGCACAAAATCACGAATATCTTACTCTCGAATAAAATTTGTAAGGACTTGTAATTACTTCTAGGAAATTGTGAATTAGTGATTCCTGGCGTAATCAAGGTAAACTGTTTACTGCGTAATGACAAAAAGTTGTCTGTCAACGCCGGAGGATATTGCATAAGAAATCTTGACAGCAATTGGTCGAAGAGATCTGATTTAGCACCAAACAAATAATTCCATACAGAGCTCTCGGCCATCCTGCTGATTTGGCTGGCGCCCAAGTTTTCAAAAACAGAAACCAAACTTGTAAACCGAAACCAAGTGAGTCGGCATAATGTTTGCCTTTCCCGTCTGGGCAAGAAATAAGCTGAATAATTATTTCCAGCGGGATTCGCGAACAAGCAACCCAAACACTACCACACGACAAACAACAAAATAATTGATAAAACCTAGTTTATTTCCTTATCGTGGCTCTATACAATTTTAATACGAGAACCGGTAATTCGCAGAAAAATTCACACAACCGCGTTATAACTGCGAAATGATATAAATTAACGACCATTTTAGAATTGCAATCTTTCGTGTAAGGTAAATAGTTTGATATATTAAACCTACTCTATGTCCTAACTGCAACAAATATGGATTTTCATTGAATTTTTCATAACAAAATAGTACTTATTGCTCGATATTATAAGTTAAATAAATATAATATATATTTTTAAATAGTGAATGAAAGAGGGACTTGATATTCCTCTATGTTCCCGTAGCCAAAATAGCTACATAATTTTAGCTTTTGAATTATTCACAGCTCTTTTACAATGTACAATGTGATTCAACAAATATAAAAAGTATATATATGTATAAAAACTTTAACTGGAAATTACCTTCGTGTTTTACACTGCAACTCTCCAGACAATTTTTATCGTTTTCCTCGATAAATAACTCTACTTCCTATATAAATGCGTATAAATTTTCATACCAAGCTCTGATCATAAAAAATAGATTATTTCTACAATGTATAAACTTACTTAATAGTTGACGATTAGCTTGTCGGATCGAACTAGCGGTCATTAATAATCCCCTTTGCAAAATAGTAAGTAACAGTGTTTCGATCGAGTTCATTCATTTACCGAAAGTCGGTTAAAAACTGGCAAACGTCGTCTAGCATCGCTGAAGCCATCGAGAGAATCTGGTGGGCTCGGAGGCAACGAGTCTTCATTTTCCAACTCATCATCTTCTTGTTTGATCGGAGACACAGTGGGAACAAATGCTCTTGGCGACGAAACGGCTGAGGTTGAACAAGGAGTAGAGGAAAATTCTGCAGGTATCTGAGGATGGGAAGGGAATGTGAACACGTTGTTGACTCGTGGAGAAGTGGACATTGGCAAAGGTAGTGGACTCTGAAGGGGGCTTTCCAACGGACTGTCATCGTTGTAGAAAGACAGTGGGGACGGTGATGGCGGAGTCAAAGATGTTGGAAGAGGCGAAGTCGGTTCAAAAGGTGGCGATGGAGGGCCATTTAACAAAGGTGACAGCGGCGGTGGAGAAGACATGGACAAGCGATTACTGCTAGAGCCGTGAGAGGGGCGTTTCTCTTCTGCATTATGAATAAAGTGACATCTAGGGCCATAAGGGCAGAAGCCTATAGTGTGGAATGTACGGCAAAGTTCCGTCTTGTACTTCGGATGCCGAGAAAGCTGCCTAAGTTCGTGATAGCCATGAGCAAACTGGCATTTGTCTCCATATTTACATGTACCATTTTCCTCGAAGGGCCGGCACAGTTCAGTTTTATATCGGCTTGAACTGGCTGATCGCCTTCGATCGTCCTCGGTGCTTAAGCTCAGAGATCGTTCTCTGCCATTTTTGGCTGGCGGAGTTGTGAGCGTGATCAGATTTGTGGCTGGTCGCGATGATGATGCCGAATGTCTTCTCGAAATCGGGTTTAGCAGCCTTCGATCGTTCCTCTGTCTTTGATCAAGCGGACTGTTCATCAGATTTTTGTTGTTCTAGAGAAAAGAAATCATTAACATGTTTACGTGAGCTTTACTTCGTAAAGAAATCTAGTGATCGTGTTATTAATAGATTCACAAAAGACTTGTCGCCAAAGCAGATTGGGAAATGAATCAAAAAGTTACATTGTTGTCGCGATCAAAACAAGAAGGCTATCAAACAGGTACCTTGTACAGCACTTCATTGACATCGTAAAAAGCAGAGACCAGTGCCGTAGACATCTTTGCAGTTTCACAGTCAGCCTCCACTGAGAGTTTCTGTTCTTTGAGTTGCGCTTTTGCTTCCTGCGTTTTTTGATGAACTTTGATATAACACAGAATAATGGATGCGTGGTTGAAGAGGTGTGTCATCCTCTTATTTGCAAGTGTCAAAAACGACAGATTTCTATGGTAACTAATTTTCTATACCACGTGGTTGGGGGCAGGGCTTTTCGAAAACACAGTTCGAACTGTAACACAAGCGAGTGCTGCAAGCTAGCTTTTTTGCAAATTCTAGATGTTTTCGAAGAAATTGAACCGCAGACATTTTAGACACAAAATCCTAAGAGTATATAAAGATGCAGACATGAAAAGACTTGGCAGACTTGATTCTATTTACAAACTTTGTTTTCGCAGAATGAAACTAGAATCTTACGTCAGTCAGTAAAGATGAGCAGCCGAGACGATTTGTGACGTGATAAATGCGAGTCCTTATCTGTCAATCAAAATCGTTTTTCAAGATGAAGTAAATAAGATCTTTGTTGAAATACAGACCAAAATCAGACAGAAAACACGTTATTCGTATTCTGGTTGTCTAACTGCAACATAAAATTTAAAAGTGTGTTCAAAGAATTGCAGCCCGCATCAAATTAACCATTAATTTACGCTTCTCGTCACACGATGACAAAGGAGTTAAATATCTGCACGAAATCAAACAAATGTCAATTTGACCGTGTGAGTACGAAAATAAAACCGTATCGTCTTTACGGCACAGTAAATATGTTTCGTTTGAGCGATGAATGACCATTTCTAATACCTCATAAATTATCAATATCTAGTGAAAAGAGTTTTAATACATGAATGAAATTAAAGATGAGTGTTTGTGTTCTCTGTTCAAGAGTGACCACTGTTTCCAAAAATAGTTCGACTATTCTTCGCTGCATTAGTCATTCAAAAATCACGGTTGAAGAATAAAGACAATGAGAAATTAGTTTACATTTCGTTAGATATTCATACCTTACACAAAAAGCATGATATTGATAAAAGCAACTTTTAATCTACTGAACTTGCAACTACATGTCTGCGCGACCATATGCCATTGACCTAAATTCTTCGTATGCCATATAGAAACGGAATATTTAATAGTTTCCTTTATGTATGCCGACACACTTATAAGATTGCTGCTTTTATGGTATTTTGGTAAGTTGAGCTGTTTTACGTGTATCCGGTCGAATACTAAACGCCAATACCAATCGAAGTGCTGCTTCGCATATCACTGCGTAAAAACACTGAGAGAGTCAAAGAGTTATCACCATATCAAAACGCTCGCTTAAGCTGTCATTTGTTAGTGGAATGCATGATCCGATCAGCAAGTCTGAAATCCCCCTTATAAACGAATTTTCGAGTTTACTGTTTAGGTCTTTCGAATAAGCCATACCATTCTGTAATCCGTATTTCTTTGACTGAGAACGTGACACACTGACATCTTCCATTTTAGTTGCTACTAGTTTTGGGGGTGGTCCGCACAGCCCCAGGGCAAACCAAGCACAACGAAATGATCTCATATTGCTATTTGCGTAACAATAACATCTTTGCATCAAGATTGTGGACCCTTATGCAGACACAGTACTCCAGAATATTATTTCTAAGACTAAGAACTGATATTCGAACGCATTTTGTGTGGAAAACCGAACAACTGACTAAAATTGTGCTTAGCAAATTTGTATCCAATCTCAATGCGTTATTTCGTCAACGCTAACGGGCTTTGATGGTCGCTATACTTCGGAACACTTTCGAGTTTAATTTAACATGAAAGCTTTGTTTTAATTTAACATGAAAGCTTGTTTTGGAAGTATAACCGTGCTGCTGGTCCAGCCGGCAGCTGGTAACATGTGCAAGAAAAGCGCCCACTGGAAAAAAAAAGCCGATTTGTTTTCAAAAAGCTATTCTGTTTATTCAAAATGTCAAATAATTATGAGGACTATAAGCAGTTCATTTGTTAGTAATGGTAATACCGTATTTACTCGAATAAACGCTGCAGCGTTTATTAAATTTTTCATGATTTGGGTGCGGCGTTTATTCGAGGG
>JAOCNB020117676.1:0-11031 GCA_026546465.2 Palythoa caribaeorum | reverse complement strand
AACCCCGGCTCAGCCGAGAGTTGAACATTTGTGTGACCTTCTTTTCCGCCAAAGTTGACTCAGCTTTCCATCCTCCGAAATCTGTAAAATGAGTACCAGCTTCTGCTGGGAGCTAACACTTCGTAAAAGGATTTAGCTTAGGTAGGTTATTTTTTTCGTTACAAAGTTAGATTGAGTCTCTCCCAAAGATCTTATCTTGTCTTATCTTATAGAAGAGAAGGAGAAGAAGAAGAAGAAGACGACGACGACGACAACGAAGAAGAAGAAGATGAAGAACATAACAACGTTATGGTTTACAAAGTAGCCGTGTTCCACTTCCACTCCACCTCGGTCAAACGATAACTAGATAGATTGAATGAGACAAAGCGGGAATAGATATAAAATACACAAAAAAGAAGCCAATATCAAAAATTCAAAATACATTATTTACCCCCACCCTGAAGCTGCGTAGATTTAGCGACCTTTCAATGTCACCAGGAATAGACTTCCATATTGCAGCACCACTATAGCTAAAGCATTTTTTCCCTTATTCGGTATTAGGTGGAGGAAGCATCAAGTTAACGTCTGCGTTTCTTAAAGTGAGTTTATGTTTTTGGTAAACATAATAGAACCAGGTCTCCCTCAGATAATCAGGAGCAAGACCATGTAGTACTTTGTACATCATAATGGACTTGCTACAGAAGCGTTTCTGAGAGAGTTTTCTGCTAATTTAGTTGTTTCAGGAGCTCCACAGACGGTAAATTATAGTCATTACCGTGGTTATTATGCGTGCCGCTCTGTTTTGAAGTTTTTGCAATTTTACTGATAAACCAATCCCAAAAGAATCCCACACAGATTAACAATATAAAAACTTTGGCTCAACAAAGAACTTGTAAATCATTATTAGCGATGATTTGTCTGCAAAATTTCTTACCCCTCTCATTGTTTTGAGAGAGGCAAGCATCTTCTTTATGATATGGGCTACGTATTGATCCCAAGTTAGGCCTTCGTCTATGAAAACTCCCACCATGCAGTTTAGAGACTCGTTGTATATTGTTGTCAACTATTCAACGATTACGATTAAGATCAATATTTTAATCTTTTGAGAGAATCGATCAGCATAAATTGTCTTTGTTAGATTTAGGGACAGACTCTTTCCTGTTACCCTCAACGTATTTGTTCTAGGTCTTCATTCTGAATTAAGGTTTTCAATCACAATAATATCTCTGCCTGCCAATGTTTCATTTGTGTTATCGGCAAATAAACCTGGCGTTGAGTGCTTCAGACAATGTGGTAGGTCATTTAAGAACAAAAGAAACAGAAGAGTTTCTAAAATTGATCCTTGAGGTATCCCTTAATTAATGGGACGTGGTCTGGAAAATAGTTCCATTAAAAATACACTTTTGTGACCTTCCTTTCAAGTATGATTTGAAGAGAGCCAAGTTAGTACCCTGTAGGCTATACAGCTCCAGTTTTCATAACGTTAAGGTACAGTTTGAGAGATATTTTCACTTATCAATCCGAAACTCCTTTAGTATGTATCGGATCATTACCCGTTAACCTATGTATCACCTGATGATTTAAATCACTTTTTATTTTTTATTTTTCTGCGACAGTGAGCGTTTTATTGAACAACTTTTATTCTACGCGAAGTTCCAAGTCCGATTACCAAAATGGAGAGCAATTTTGGAGAGACTTTCTCACTCACGTTTGATACCTTATTCTTAAAATTTGATACTTACGAAGGAGTTTTTCTGATAAATCAGCCGATATAAAAAATCTAAGCTGAGAATCAAAATGTCCTGACACCGTTTTAAAATTCAATTATTGCATCACTAATTAAGTGATCTACGGAAACAAATGCCTTCACCGAAATTGCCAATCAAGGTATATTACGCCATTAATTAGTCCTTTGTCCATATCAAGGTGTCAGTTATCAGTTGCAAAGAGCAGAGCTGTTGATGGAGAAAGTAAGGCTCGAAATCCGGATTGAAATTAAGATATGGAGTTATTAGAACACAGATGGAAATACAATTGATTGTACAAAATCGTTCAAATATTTTGGCAATAACTGGCAGTACAAAATAGGTCAATATTAGAGTCAACCTTACTGCCATTCTTATGCAAGGTGACTGTTGTAATTTTCAAGTCATCTGGGAAAATACCTGTCTCAAGTCAGTGAGATTGGTCTTTGTTTTAAAGTCACGCACTATAGGGGCCTTGGGGAGCTAATGGTAGAACGTCAGGAAACTTCCACATCCGGGGAATTGGTCCATCACCATCAATTGATTCATGGGAACAGTCCGTTGGAGGCAAATACTACTTCTTTCTTCTTGCAACATTGCTGCGAAACAGATTGAAAAGCGATGCTGCAAGTTTTTCCATCCGCTCATAAACTTGTCTTGCAAACTTTGTCTAATAAGGCCAGATGATTGCTTGCAACGTCATATTGCTGCGATACAAGTTGATCTGTTGTAGTAATACGCGCAGTATCTACAACTTTTGTCGCAAAAAGTAGAACAACCTACTTTCTGCAACAAAGCTTTTCAACCTACAACAGCTTTTTTCGTTGCGAGACAAGTTTGTTCGCGGGAGGAAAAACGCGCAGCATCGCATTTCAACCTGTTTCACAGCAATGTTGCAATACAAGTTCTAGTATTTTGTTCCTTGTATTACCTTAGCTTAATGCATCATTGATCTTTCCCGCCATTCATCTCTTCCCGTGCAAGAACGGCATGATGAACAGATGACACGACAGTTCACGCATAGTCCGGTAGTACCACACAGTTGTTTAACTTACCGCCACCAATCACAGAGTACGTCTTGTACCGTGTAGTTCTTTTAGTTTGGTCGTTTAGCAAATTCTGTGACAACACTTGCGCTCGATTAGCATGTATTGGCCAATATGGAAACGAATAACAGACTGGGTTCTAAAATGGCCGTGTAGGCCTGGGCAGCCTGTTTGGGTGGACAGAATTGCTTTAACCAGTGAATTTCTTCAGTCAGTTTATAGGTTTGGACATAAGTTCTTACCACCCTAAAGGGGTTCATTGATTTTGACCTTTAACACCTATGTGTGTTTTAACTACCTCAAAATTTACCAGCTTAGTCTGTTTGGATTAAAGTAAATTCTTAAGGAATCAAATAATTGATTTTGAACAATAAGGAACGTGTGTTTTATGTACCTGGTAAGTACCAGTTTACTCTTTCAGTATTAAAGGAAATTCTGTAAGGTATCAAATAATTGATTTTGAACCCTAAAAGGTATGTACTTTTATCTACCTCAAATGTAATAGCTTAGTCTTTCAGTGCTGAAGTAAGTTCTCACCACCCTATAAGGTGGTACCAAATATTGATTTGACCTGTAAAAGATACTAGCGTTTAACCTATCTGAATGGTACCAGCTTAGTCTTTCAGTGTTGAAGTAAGTTCTCACCACCCTATAAGGTGGTACCAAATATTGATTTTGACCTGTAAAAGATACTAGCGTTTAACCTATCTGAATGGTACCAGCTTAGTCTTTCAGTGTTAAAGTTCTCACCACACTGTAAGGTAATAAATCAGTGATTTTGACCCCTAAAATGTTTGAGTGTTTTATGTACCTGAAAAGGATGACAAGCATCCCCACCAGTACTACCCTTGGGGTGAAGGGCCAAACTGCTAACCTTTCAAATGTTATGTCTTGGCTAAAACATGAATCGCTATCACTTCTCCATAACCCCATAACAAATCATGTAATATTGTCAACCTAAAGTTGATAATAGAGGTGGCAAGGATAGTTCATGTACCTGTCATGATCAGGAATAAACTCACTTCATGGGCAACTGATTTCCGACCCCGATATCTAACAAGTTTTCATTGGTCTCAAGTTTTTTGTACAAGTACCTAATAAATATTTAGTATCAATTCCACAAATAGTATCCATGTTGCTGTGCATTGGTTCAGTACCATAGATCACAGATAATGCCAACATGTGCTAAGAACAAAAAAGTGGTGACAGCCGAGTGTGTCACTGATGTTCCTACCACAGCTTGACGTCCTCTGTGATCTATTACTTAACAGATGCACAGCAGCATGGAATCTATTCGTTTTATGTTATAAAGAATAAACTTTCCAATGGTGACATCAATCGTACATCTGTCTACAAGAACCGTTATTGTGCCCTCTCGATTTACAACTAAATAAATACATAAATTTGTTATATTGTTGTTAAAGTGCCTATGAAACAAAGTTTTTTGTTTTCTTACAGTTTAGAACAAATACTACAAGGATACTGACCCCAAACAATTTTTTAGTATTTTTTGTGAGTAGAAATCATGAAATTTCAACACTTTTGTGGCAAATGCTTCCGACATATGAAGTTGTGTTTGCATTCTTAGTTGACACAGAATGACTGACAGTGGGAAGAAGAGAGTTAATGTAATGTTTTGAGTGACAGAATTCTAATTTGAAAGAAGCTTGATGGACAAAGCAATACTATACACGAGTACAAAAGTATAAAAAATAAAAATACAATATGTACAGAACAACTTTTCAGCTGAACGCGAGGTGCATAAATGTAGTAACATATTACAAAGACTTCAGAGTTGTTTCTAAAGTCAGCACGAATTTTAGTTTTCAGAGATGGAAAAGGATTTTGCAAAAATAATAGGAAAACTTTCTATGAGTTAACTAATTAAACTCAGACTTTATAAACACCATAACTTTTTAATAAGTTTTGATACTATGTTTGCTAAAAATGAAAGCATAATCAAAACATGCCTGTGAAAATAAAAACCACTGTGTCTGTGTTGTCTAATTATGTGTCATGTTTAGGAATTCAATATGTGAAAAACTTAGTTATTACAGTTGACAAAAACAGAACGACCAAGTTACCAGTTGGTTCTATCATCAATGCTTCATTGCATGTACTTTAACCAAAAATTCATTACTTCACTCCTTGTATTGATACAATGACCTTTGATATTTTTAAATTCAACATTTTTTTTAAAAAAAATAATAATCTGTAAAAATAATCAACTGTACCTTCTATTATAGAATTTGAAGCAGGTTTGTAGTTTTCCACACAAATCCAGTTTTACAGATTCATAAACCTTTTTTAACGCCAAACACAACAAATGACTTGTTATTAAAATTCTCCCACCCTGAGCTCCATACTTTGTACATAAGAATTTGGCTTTTCAATTTACACAACTTATTCCACTTGATCAATTCCTTATTTCTTATGACCAGTTATGATATTTTGTGTGAGTTATATAAGGATAAATTAGATGGTGATAAATTTCCCAAGGTCTTAAAGGGTTAATAATACAGAATCATTAATACTTATGGTAATTGCTAAAATATAAAATATATAAGGCTAAAAGGTTTTTGTGTTCATACATTTTCAACACCAGGTCATTTTCAGTAAAGAAAACAGCGACCGAGCTAGCATAATCACTTATAGTTTCTTTAGTTTTATGACTGTCTTATATAAATTCATTTTAGATTTCCAATACTGGTATTTACAACAAAAATCTTGCAAGTAAGTTTTGTTCATATCCAAGTATAAATTGAAAATCCTTACTTTTTTTACTTCCTGTTACTTTTCTTCCTGCAATAAACCAAGGTACCATTTATCTCTTGTCTTGATTAATGTTCAACCACACACGGGAATATCTGAACACCCCTCCCTGAAGTACAAAATTTATTCCAACCGGCCCTCCCCGGGGGTTAAACTATTGAAAGGCTAAACAGTAGAATGAATAGCACAACCTGTTTGTCTTGTACGTGACTGGAAAATGAATCAGACTGATTCAGTATGTGGACCAAAAAATCTTTTTCCAACACTGGAAACTTACAGCCCCATCACCTTCATTTCAACAAGCTCAATGTATCTCTTTCTGAATCTAATAAATGGAAAGGCGACGACATTTTACCCGGTAGAAAATAACCACGCTTTCCTGTTTGTTCCGTCTTCTTTTTATTTTCTGCTTTTGATACAAACATAGTATTAACGCCAACGGCGCTTTAACTCTTAACAGGATAATGCTTCGCATGAATGTACAGTATGTTCATAAAATATATATTCCATTTGTTGCTTTATACAGGTTCGTTTGCACAAAACTGACAACGATCCACTTGTCGTGTAAGTGCGATCGAGCAGCGACAAATCTTTTGCCGCGAATCTATTTACAATATTTGAAAACTAGGAATATTTGACTAACACTCTTACACCATGACTATACGAAGACTATAAATCAAAACTTGAACACGCTTAAAACACTTCTCAAATCTGATCGTCTATGTATTCAACAACTACCAAACGGAGTAAAACAACATTACTAGTGTAGAATCTTCATATTCCAAAACCTGCACGCATCACTTTTCTCGATAATTAAAAAAATTGAGACCAATGCGTTAGGTTTAAATAATTGTCTTTTAAAATAAATTGTATCATGACTTGATTTTCGGATGCGTCGTTCGACTTCGATTCGATCTTCTAATTGTGTGTTTGGCGTCTCGGCACTTCTGACAGATAAACGTGTCGGGGACGTTCGACTTTCGGATTTTCGCACACGATAAATGGATCCACGTTAAACATTCAGAACACTCAATCATGGGTCGTCCTTTAAATAGAAAAGACACAGGCTGTTAAAAACTTATCTACATCAACGCTCAACACAGAGTAAAACAACCCCCTTCCTTTCACTCACTTAGCTGACAAAACGAAATACGACATGAAGTCGAAGAAAACAGTTCATTTCATTCTATATGCATGAAATGAGATCCGCTATGTATTATGGCATTATTACTTTGATTCACTTTGTAGATGTACAGTGATAAAATATTTTCAATAAAATGGTATGCGAGTTCTAAGTATTTCGGTCAAAACAAACGGCCTGCACGACCTACTCTGAAAAATGCTACCCTGGGGAATTAGAAGCCACACTGAAGCAGTTACTGGATCCGTAAACGAGTACAGACTTCGAAATCTCATATATTGAATTTTTACGTAAACAAAACTGCTCTAAGACTGAACTAACAGTATATGACAGCAAAATAACATAAAACTTATGAGCTACGCAAAATACATCGGTGAATTGGGGAGAAACAGTGCTAACAAGATGGCATATACATCAGGCACTGCGAGCCCAGAGTATTTAATAGGACCTATTAAAACTACCACTTATTCGAACTAAGGATGATACAAAATGAACCCGCTAAGAACTCCGAGCTTACAAAAATAAATTCTAAGTAAAACATTCACTGATACTACAAAAAAAGGAAGCCTTGGTATCTTCTTCGTTCATCTTAAGAAGAACTCTCATTTTGCGTGTCGTTTACTGGGTTGTGTCAACATTAGTAATGGCGGCCCAGATTGTTAAAAGAAGTAGCTTGCATGTTTATAACCATAACCATTCTAGTTAAAAGCTCTGCTGGCAAAGGATAAAGATCTTAATAAAAGGCAGCAACTCTCGACAGCACTGAGCGAAAATGCTTTGTAAAAATTTAATTGCTGACATCGTAATGACATAAATCTTAGATCGATGGAAACTAGAATTTTTCAGTCTGAAAAAAGGGATTTCGTAACATAACACTAACTTCTACACTTCAAATCCTTGAACGAGGATGACTGACTATAAACAGAAGATTGAGCAGTTTTTCAATTCGCAAAGAATACAGCAAAGCCACTACATTACCTGCGAAGGGCTTGTTACAATAGCACGTTACTTTGTCCCACGATTCGTCCCCTGCAAGGCAAACAAGTGGACTTAGAAAACGATTTCATTCAAGCAAGGAAAATATCAATTTGTTTCCTAACTGAGAATGAAAGAACAATGATCAAGGCTGCTTTGCTTTTGATGCTAAAAAGTTATTTCTCATACCAGATTCGTATTCTTCGTCAACATCATCTAACAGTCTTTCATCGGCACTGCTTGGTGAAGGCGAAGATGAAGCTGTCTCGCTAAACGCCGAATCTGTACTAGAGGAGCGACAGTCTTCGGTGCTTGGACTTTTATTAGGTTTTCGTAGTTCCTACAAAAGAAACATAGTTGTATCTTTAATGACAACTCAAATCTTCGCATACCGGTAAGTCCACCAACAGAAATGGAGAAATATCAATTCAGTTCGTCAGTAAACACAAACTTTGAAAAATTACCATGAAACATGGTTGTGCGATTCCTCAAAGCGTGGGTATATATTTAGAACAAAAAAAAAGAAAATCAAAAGTAGTTCCATAAAACAACGCCGTAAATTTAAAAAGGGAGTCTAATACCTGTCATTTTAACATTTAAAGTCACAAAATTGCGATCAAAAAGCTTAATGCCTCACCTCTTGTCTGGCTTCGTAGGCCAAAATCAGACTACAAAACGAGTTGAAATCCTCAAATGTTCTTCTTCTTTTTGTCTCAGGATAGATCTAAAGAGCAAGAAAAATCAAAATTAAGTAAGGATTGTGGAAAGAAACTTAAAACAAGACTTTCCTTTTACTGAGAATTACTTCTATGGGAAAGACCAGTCAACAAATGTATGTTGCTTCAACGAAGCTTTTAACAAGCAAGTACGATGAAAACTGCGAAAGGAATAAGTCTTACCTCTTTACTCTCTTCAAGGGTAGTTCTTCTTGCTGGTGTGTTTATGAGGAAGAGACAAAAATCTGATGTTAGCGTGAACGTTTACACATTTTCTACGAAACATTTTTCTTAAAGATACAAAACAACAACGCAACTCTCAGAACATGGCCGGGCACAAAAACACTGCATGCAAAAAGGGATCGGGCTAAACATTAAACATTTTTACCTTTGACGGTGGCCGTAGTCATGGCTGACACCATACACTACTTTTTACAGAAAAATATCTAAAATCAGCTGAGATTGCAATGTTAAATTGAAGCCCCTTCACAAAACACAAACTCGAACAGCTCAACACACGATTTCTGAACATCATTCGAGTAGATACGCTCCCAACCTTCCCTGCGGCCCGGGAGAGTGATGTCACACGAATAAACTCTTCCGATTGGTTAATTGCCTCATTTTCGTTCGAGTCACGTGAAAACTAACTATCAACGTGTCATTCATGTTCATTGATTGAATGGAACGACTGAATGGCTTCCTTAGCTTACCCTCGGAATCTAGTTTCGATTAAAAATATTTGGAATTCTGACAAAACAAAAAATATTTGTGTGTCAGTGAAAAATATAAAAGTTGAAAATAGAAAATATCTGTGTGCAAGATTTCTGGAAAGAAAACTAATTTAAGTAAAATTAATGGAGCGAGAAACACAGGTAAATAAATCAAAACAGTTGCCACCCTGCTTTCAGTTTTGCATTGTTTATTCTCAAAGCAAAAGTTATTTGTTTTGAAAAAGAAAAATATTCAAATATTTATTAACACATCTACAAGACTCTGACTTGTGGTTTTTACCCCAAGTTATCAAGATTGTTCAAAAAAGGCCAACCAACAAAACAACGCATCAAAAAATCTCAATCTCCATTTTTTTCTTAAAAAATTCAATTTTAACTATTTTTGTTGTCATGGTGTCAGTCAAAAACAACGTGAAGAAAGCTTCAAATTCAGGTGCCTACGGAGTCTGCCATTTTGAAAATCAAAGATCAAACGAATCAAGCATACGTTGAGTTACAAAGATTGCCTGCGACAAAATCTGGGGCTTAATATCACTACTTTGCGAAACAGACTGTCAATTGCAACTGTGACGTCACACTACGTCTTCGATCGAACATGCGAAAACCAAACACACTTTTAAAGGTTTTTCATTATTTGTTCGAATAAATAACGTGTACATTAGTAAGCAATCTTTTTATCAACTTACTCACAATCTTCACTTTACGTTCGAAATGTAAAGCGTTCTTTTGAAAGTGCCCAACGGCGCTTGACACTAAATCCGATAAATATAATGGCGGACATGCCTTTGTCTGTTGTGTGTTTGGTTTGCGATATTGAATTTCAGCCAGGCGTGAATTTTAATTACACCATAGTGATGTCTCCGAGAATACGAAACTTGAAAGACCGATACAATCCCTTCATGAAAAAGCCAATCTAAAAGCCCTTGATACAATCTTGTGCTTAAGCGACATTTAAATACCGAAAGAATTCTCCAATAAACGAAAATTTCGCAAAACTGTGACAAACGCCAGAACATATTCAAAACAGGAGCTTTACCTCAACACCAGCTGGTCCTTGGAGTAATTTCATAATTTTTCCGTCTAAACTTCTCATCTCGGGTCGTTATAGGCCAGTTCTGGCCAACTTTTTGAAGTTCCTGTCGTTTTAGTTTCGCAGAGTGGGGTTTCTGACACCGTTTGACAACACATCTGCCTTGATATAATTTCCTTTCGACGCACAGAGCGAAAATTCTACGAAACCATTAAAATGCAAGAAGATGGAAGCTTTCACGCCCTGGCAGCTGCAACCACCATTACGTTAATTATACAATTCGCGCCAAGATGCCAACTGGTTGGGACAACAACCAATGAACATAGCCAACCTTTGTCCTCATGCCAATAATTTATGTCAGTATTGTTTGTCAGCGAGCTAATTTTATCCAAGCCTTGCATGCACTGCATTGTGGGTTGACGAAAAACTTCCGCCTTCAATTTGAAAGTGAAACTTTTTTTAGAAAACTATAATTTCGCATCTGGGGATAGATTTTTACTTATTAATGCAACAAAATAAGTGTAAGCTAAATAATAATGTGAACTTGACTGATGTAAAAAAACATGAATTAAAAGCTCAGCTCAATCTATCGACGGTACTATCAGGTACGTGAAAAGAGTTCAGTCAACTACATGATAAGCCATAATACAATTTTTAAAAATACTAACTAATAATAATCATAGATTAATGAAATATGTTCAAATGTTTCGAAACTCCGCAGGTCCGGTCCTCGACCAAAAAGGTTAACTAAAAGGATGCATGCTTGTACCAGTGCGTTACATGTACAACTGGCCCCGTCCACACGAATCCGGAAACCGCATATTTTTACAAGTCGGCTTATAATAATAATAAGAATAAGAATAAGAATAAGAAGAAGAATAAGAATAAGAATAAGA
>JAOCNB020117651.1:0-11031 GCA_026546465.2 Palythoa caribaeorum | reverse complement strand
AACTGAAAAAGATCCCTTTTTTGGATTTTTCGTTTCTTTTACACAAAAGATTCCGCGATTAATCCCTTTTTGGATTTTTTGTTTCTTTGGAAAAAAAGAATCCGTGTAATCTCAAGCAATCAATCCGATTTGGGATTTTGTTAAAGAAATGCGCCCTTAATGTGTGCTGACGCTTTGACACTTGACAGAAATGTTCCCAAGGTTTGCTCCGAACGCTCAGAGCAAGATGTCAGGATTTCTGCTTCACTGTTAGTAGTTGAGTAGTGGTTTTATTCAAGTTTATGTGAGCACAATCGTTTAAAATCAAATAAATTGTCAGACAAGACATTTATGTTTTTTTTTCTACTTGTAGTGATCGTGATGTTGAATTAGGTATGGACAATTGTTGCGCACTTTTCTGAATTTCGTTTTATATAAATATTATATAATCAGTAAAACCCAGTGTAAAATAAGCGACAACCAGATCCTAAATTTATACTTAAACGAATAAAGCAGGATTTGCTTTACACGGGAATTTTAGAATTTTAAAATACCCTTATGAAACTCAAACATTTAAATTTTCTTGGGACTTGCTCCAAAAGATTGATCTTGAAAAGCTACGGCTTAACGGCTCAAAGAACATACTGTACATGTGGATTTCTACAGACATTGTGGAGTGAGGATGCCCGGCACTGATTGGTCAACGGATTGTTTTTCGATCTTTCTGCATTTCTTTGGAAAAAATATTGAGCTACAATCCGAAAAGAAAGCGGACTTCGCTGGTCGTTAGTCTTCTAACAGGTAAATTCAATCATTTGTCTCAAGCTTAGAAAGTTTGCTTTTGATACAAACCGAACCATTTACCCTTGGGAACGACCTGTTAAACCCGAGGCGCAGTGAAACCACAACAATTATTAGTATTTTTCAAACACAGGTATAGTTATGAGGCCAATAACATTTAAGGACTTTAAGACGTCATACGGCCACAAAGCGGTCATAGAACGCATAAAGCGCAACAATGAGTCACTCCTAGCCGTATTACAGGTAATACTTAGCTATACAAATTGTTAAAACGTTTTTGATTTCACGGAAGCCGAAATATCAAGAGTTTAGGTGAGATTTTTTAAGCAAATATAAAGGTAAGCCGAAAATAACGGTAAAACTAACAGGTTTAGTTTTGTTCGGCCAACCATGAAGAAATGACATCAAGTTTCTTTACATTTTCAAGACTGAAAGTTACTTTTTGTGCTGGTTTGGAATGAAATAAGATTTTAGTCACAGAATGAAATAACGTTAAGACGAGTGCTAGCTAGTTTATCGCATTGTTTGTAGTAGCCTGATAAATGATAACCGGATAAGTGCAAGTTTTAATTGTATAATTTAACTAAGTTTGTCTACATAACACTCTAAACGTTCAAGTCAACTTTCAACCAGAACTTTTCTTTAAACGATTACTCATTGAAATTGACAGATATTTAAGCGATTTTATCAATGTTTCTTTGTGTTTTATGTAATTCCTGCATTTAAAATCAAATCATAAATATTCCATAAACTCCTAAGACCTAACACCTTACCGCCAACGCAACTGTTTTGAATTCACAACAGCGAACTGTGTGGCTTGTTACGTAAGCCAAGCCAAGTTTCATATGATTTACTAGTTTTACTACAATAACATCTTAAAAGAATTTCAGCAAACTAAGAATATGTTTCGCTAATCAGACGTTATACTACTGTAATTATATCATATTAATAGGGATTTACAAGAAGATATTACAAGCAAGGGAAAAGAATTTATTCGATGACCTTAATATTTTCCCAATACACTACAGTCCTCTTGGGAAATAAAGTTCTTTGATTTGTTAAAAACTAAACATTCTTTCGTGTCATATTTGCTACTGCATCTGAAACAAAGAACCTTATTTCCCAAGAACACTATTTTGGGAAAATATTGATGTTATCGAATAAAATCTATTTTAGCCCAAACTGTTTTATCTTTAGATTTATTCATTTAAAATAATTATTTTTTCTTTTTTGATCTGTATCTTTTCATAAGGCATACCGCGAGATTTTGTCGATCGAATAAAAATTATATCAAGGAAATTCATCAGTAAGAAACCAATTAACGCATGTGCTAAGCTTTTATATTGCTCCAATGGTAAAAAAAGAACAAAACTAGGCAATTATGCATTTGTCACTTTTATGCGAGCTGAAACCTTGCTATATTGTATGAATAGCTTTTCTGGGTCAATATAAATAGCAGTATAATTTGAAAACATACTTATAAATATACATAAATACTCTCTCGAAAACAAAAAGACTCATTGGCTTCGATTGTGTTGAGTAGATCTGTTTTGTATATTTATTATGTTTATGCGTTGCGGTTTGTTCTCACTGCTTTATTAACCACAAACATGCTCAAGTGTTTTTCGTGAAACTTAATGTTAATTTTGTTTTCAAATTTTTATGCCCATATTCCTGTATCGCTAGCTCAATAGTCAAGGTGCTAAGAGGTGAAACTTCATCAATGCAGAACGCAGAACACAACAGCTTTAGTTGCTACTGACGGCGATAACTTTTTTCGAAAGCTTTGTTCGCCGGACTCGTGATCACTGAATGGACTTAACCTATTTATACAAGATGTTTCCATCGTGCGATGGGTGTTTGCTTCAAATAACACACAGAGCGTCTATGCCAAAAGCGACTCCAAGTGTTATTTTGTTCCTGATCATCCTGAACATCGTAGCCAAAAGTGAGTATGTGATAAAAGTATTTTAAGACTGAAGACCAAGTATTGTATTAGCCTTATATACATATTACCTATTTTAAATGAAACACTTCATTTGTGAAAATTAATTTACCTAACGAATATTGAAACTGAAAGTGAGTGACAATTACAACAAATGAAATGTTAAAACTAAAAAGAACTACTGTATAGCAGTTTTGTAATGTTGGTAGTAGTAGTAGTAGTAGTAGTAGTAGTAGTAGTAGTAGTAGTAGTAGTAGTAGTAGTAGTAACAGTAGTAGTAGGGGACTGGGAAGAAATGATACTTCTTCTAAGTCTCCCGTTTCCTTTGCATTATTATATTTTTATGTTTGTAGTCATCATTATTATATGACCTTGCAATTTCCTGCATTCTAATTGGTTCACTCGCGGTCAGTCAAAATGCGTATTCGGCCCACGAGCCGTATACGCGCGTATTTTGACTGGTTTCCCGGATGTTGGTTTTCAGAAAATTTTCGAAACTCGGAAAGTTAGCTAAAAAACAATTTTAAAGTACTTCCGAAATTTTCCAAAGATTTCCGAACAATTCCAAAGATTTTTTATAAAATCTTCAAAACTCCAAAACTGCATAAGAAACAGTTTTTAAACATTTCGGAAGCTTTCCGATGATTTCCAACAACTGTCGGGTAGTTCCGATGATAACCGTAGACTTGGGCATGGGATAAATTACCGGAAGTAAAAAAGTCATATAATAAGCGAATTCTTTTTCTCGCTTGCTCAGTCTGTATGTAAAAATATCAGACCTCAGTCTTTTTTGTACAAACCTCACTGCACTCGGTCCATACTGTCAAGAACTTGGTCTGATACTTTTCCATACAGACGTCGTGCCATTCTGTTGCCTGTACAAGGATTAATAGCCAACCACAGCTTAGCAGCATAGCTGAGCAGCTTTTAATTGTTTTAGTTCAGCCCCCCTGACATCTGCTAAACTAAGCTGAACATTCTGTGTGCTGTATTCTACGTTTTGGTGGCAGAGACAATAAAAAGATATGAAAAGGTTGTCTTTCATAAGTCAACTTAATTTGGAGGTTTCAAAAACATTTGAGAATGGAGTTTTTTGGCTTACTCAGGGATATAGATATTAAATAGCCGGAAGCTGGGAAAATTACCCGGCTAAGAACGCGATTATTCCAGCTGTAAACACTACTTCTTTCTCCAAAATGTTTTTAAATGTTGTCAGAAATACCCGCCTATCATTGCTAGATTCCCGCTTGTTAAAAACTTTAGCTACATCCCTGAACTCTGGCACAGAGTTTATTTCTGTGTTTATTATTGTTATCCTCTCTTAGCTTTGTGATTAATTCATAAATGTTTTTTTATTCTCCAGCCAGATATTATTTACAGGATGAGTTATAAAACTAACTAGTAGATGGAATAATTTGTAATTTTGATTTTTTTTTGTTTTTAGTTGGGCCCCCATACACACTTCATTTCAGGGTGAAATTTTATGCAGCAGAACCACAAAATCTTGGTGAAGAGCTGACAAGGTAGGCTAGATGAATATAAGTGTCATGATTATCAAAGATTGGTTATTTTTGCTATTGCTCTGAAATTTATTTGGTTTTATCACAGAGTTTAAGAATTGTGTGACAGAGATATGGTAACACAACATGATCCTTGAAAATCTTCCCAGTTGTAAGGCAAAATAAAAAAAAATTTGGTTTAAATCAGGAATTTGTGAAAAATTACTGTTAATGCGGCAAAGCCATTTTGTTTTGCTTTTCTGTAGAGCAGGAAGCACAGCAAATGAGTAATAATAATAATAGCCTTTATTTATAGATGGTAAAAATAGTTGGCAACTATACACAGCTGATCTGGCTGTGTATTTGATTTAAATCTAAGAATTAAAGAGTTTAAAAATAAGGTTTAATAATTAACTTTTTAACTCCCTATTAGTAACTGAGTCATAGTCTTTACCATTAATATTGTAGTCTATAGACCTTAGGTATGCCAAAATGGCAGCAATTTTTAATTAATATTCTTTTGTCCACATTCAAATTAGCCCTACTGGCCTTGTTTAGAGTAACATATTCTTTCAAAGTTTAACACAAGGACGAGGCTAGTAAGGCTAATTTGAATGTAGACAAAAAAATATTAAAATTGCTGCCATTTTGGTATAAGGTCTATACAAGGATTGAAAAACTGAAAATTTGCTTATTTTGACCCCTGAAAAATTTGACAAGCAACCCTATTATACCAATATAGGGAGTATTCCCCCCATCCTGGGAGAAACCAGTTTTTTAAATTTTATTTAACCTACCACAGCTACAATCGTTGCCAAAATATCTTGAAACTATATGCTAATTAATTCACAAAGTACTAAAACTGTTCATGAAATGAGTATTTCAAAGTTTCCCCCCTCCCCCCCTAACCAATGTTGGACCAAAATAATTGAATTTTAACATTTGGTACTTCAGTAGAAACCTTAGGGTACAACCATTTGCTCCCAACATTGGTTAGGGGGGGAGAGGGGGGATGATTCAACTTTCAAACACACAAATAGTGAATGATACTTATGAGGGGGTTCAAAGTTTTTGGCAATGATTGTAGCTTTGATTCACTGAGAGTTTTTCAGAGAGAGGAAAACCAAAGATACCCATCTGCAAAGAAAAACCCTCAGAGTCAGATTAAGAGTTCATTCCATTTGATCTAAAAATCCAAACAATGCAGATTAGACAATCCTGATTTTGATTCTAGAAAGCAAATGCACTTTATGATCAGTTAAATCTCAGCCCATATTTGTAACCCAGGATTTACAGTAGTCCCACATCCTGATGGGAGTGATAGTAAGCACAATAATGACCACTTTGCCAACCTGAATCTCCTTGTACTTTCATTGATATCAGTAAATGTATGAAGTTTGTGGTTTTAATTGCTGCTTCTGTAACAGGCTATGGTTGGCGCAGTGGTAAGATCTCTGTCTTCAACCACAAAATCTCAGGTTCAAACCCCGGTTCAGCTGAGTGTTGAACATTTGTGTGACATTCTTTTCCACTAAGTTGACTTAGCTTTCCATCCTCCTGAGATCAGTAAAATGAATACCAGCTTCTGCTGGGGGCTAACCTGCGACGGTCTGCTTAACAAGTGCTACAGAAACCAGAGATAAGCACCAGCTCCAGTGTGCCACTTTGGCTTGTAAAAGAATTTAGCTTCTATAACAGTACTGCACTTATTAAGAGAATAGTTAAATGAGTGCAGGGCCTGAAGAGAAAAATTATTATCATTGTGTAGCACAGCAAAATTCATACAGAAAAATTAACACCAAGGTCTGATATTTTGCCATTCAGACCATGTCTATTGACCATTGCTTACTTTCATTGATTTTTCCAACAATATTGCTCTCCATCTAGTGCCTCGTAAAGATAGCGAAATTTGTCACTGTTTGAGAATTGTCATCCATTTTTCAAATGAAAAAAATGCTTTCTCTGTCTTTCTTTTGAAGATCATAATCCTTAGGGTATTTATGGAAAAGTGCAAATTAATGTAATTTTTTCCAAACAAACAGAAACAAAGTTGAGTCTCACTCTGGAACAATCAAAAGATTTGGGAAACCAGTCTGACTGTTTATGTATGGACTGTGGTTCAAATATACATTTTGACAGACTCAGTGTATCAGCCAATCAAAATGCAGGAAGTTACACATTCAATCAATATCAATTTAATTAGTGGACCCCAGTAATTTACCAATTGAAAATGGTTGAAATGTAATAATTAACTTAAATTAAATTTTTTAATTGATCTTTTTTAGATACCACTTTTTTTTACAAATCAAAAGGGACATTGAAAAAGGAAAGTAAGTCAATACATATTTTGCTTGACTTAAAAAGTAATTGATGAATTGATGAAATCAATGTATTTTGGTAAAAATAATCTTTTAAAGATTTGAAATTATTTGACTATAACACACCCCATATTTTAATTTATAAAGGTGAATTTGTTATTAATAGGTGTAATTACTTCTGAATCAGCAATAATTTTTAAGTTGCAGTTTCTTTTACTTTTTTATTTATGGGGTGATAGAAATATAATATTTAAAACTAGTTTTAGTAACTGAAGGCAAATTATTCTATATTTGATAATTTGAACCACAGGTATTTTATTTTAGAAACACTGTTAACAGTTCATCTCATTTCTTGGCAATAACAGCAAATTGAATACACCTCCAATTTCAGTCTTGTTTATAATTATGGAATGAAAACAGTTGTTAAAATGCTGTATTCAAGTATAAAGGTTGTATACTTTCAAATGAGGACTAACTATATACTGGGTTGCCACGGTCCTTGAAAATGAAAATGCACCAACCTAAAAATAATACAAGAAAAAGTGGATGGATCAGGGGAAGGAGGTGGGTTTGAAAAGCAGCTTTTCACTCCGAGCGATAAAGCCAACTGACAAAACTCACGGTTTTTCTGACAAATCACCCAACTGTTTACCTGACAAAACACAAAATCCACTTGACGAAGCAGAAGCTGTTTGCCTGACGAAACACAACGCTTGCATGACGAAGACTACAGTTGTCTGCCTGACGAAATACAAAAACTGCCTGACGAAGCACACAGTTTCCCAGATCCTGTAACATGTCCAAAAAACTCAAACCCAGTCTCCCCCTGATTATCAAATCAATACTGGTCAAAGAGAGAAGACATAAAGGTTGTATACTTTCAAATGAGGACTAACTATATACTGGGTTGCCACGGTCCTTAAAAATCCTGGAAAGTCCTGGAATTGGCGTAAAAAATTTCCAGGCCCTGGAAAGTCCTTCAATTTGGTTTGTGGTCCTTGAAAATCCTGGAATGGGCCAAAAATTTCTTTCTTAACTTCCTAAAACAATGAAAATAAGCTGTTTGTTAAAATAATTTTGATGTGACAACATCCTAAAACAAGAATTGCCACTCTAGGGGACTTAATTTTTGTCCAATCTAATTTAAACAAAAGCTTTTTAATATAGTATGCATACTGTTGAACTGATTCTTGAAAAAATGTGTAAAGCTATCAAGTTTTATTTGATTGAGAAGGGCCTGAATTGAATTTCACATCCAGTAAATAGTGGCAGCACTGTATATAACATGTACTTTATATAAAATTATAAATATTATTTAATATAGACATTAAAGGTAAGCTCCACTCCAGAACTGTTTTTTTTATACGGCTTTTTAGATCTGTTTGGATTAACTTTCCAGAAATTTACTTTTTAGGGCAATTCCTTTGAAGCTGCATCCTTAAAGATAATTTACAAAATTAAATGTGCAAGATGAATGCTAAGGTAGCAACACTCTTTGCACCCACAATCCAATCCATGACATCACAATGTCAAATTGCACCCACGATCCAATCCATGACATCACAATGTCAAATTGCAATTTGTTATTGAAGAAATGGAAACTTTTTGTGATGTTTATTAAAGAGAAAAACGTTTTTTATTCTATTGGATACTTTTATGAAAAATGCAAGCAATAACTAAAAACAGTCCAAATAAGGTGGTATATAGAGCTGATTTTTATGACAATTTGATGTTGTGATGTCAGATGTCAGTGCAAAATTTTATGGCAGCCCCCATGGAATTGATTTTTTCATTCATTTTTGCAGAATATGAACAAGTAAATCACTTTAGAAGTCAAGGTAAATTTCTGGAATCCCAAACAGATAAATTATATAGTTAAACATATAGAAAATTAATATGATTTTGGAGTGAAGCTTCCCGTTAATGCAGTTGTGGTAATGATGATGTGTTTAACTATCAAAACTGTTTTTATTTGAAGATTGGAGGTCCCACAAAAGACAGCTGTCAGCTTGGCTGCCTATGCTTTGCAGTGTAAGTGGAGTTCTTTAAGGGTTCTGATTGAGCAAAAAAGCACTGTTCCCTGCAAATTTTATTGATGCAAGATAAATCACTGACTTGAGTCTCCAGGTCTAAAACTACTTTGGAAAGAAAGCAAAAATTTCCATAAAAACCCAGTTAGGGTTAGTTCTGATATTGGTATGATATGGGTGCTCATTTGTAATTTTTAAGAGTCAAAATTGGCAATGTGGTATTTTTTAGGGGTTTTCCGAGAAAAATTAAGGTCAATTTAGAAAACTGATCAATATTTTTTAGGGCTGCAAAAATAGGCCTATTACGGCAATTCAGATAGGAATCAAACATAATAATTTGAAAGTTCTGGATTCTTTCCAGGGAGAATGGAATGTAATTATATCCACAAGCAAACATTCTGTTAAAATCTTTGTGCATACTGTTAAACCATACATTCAGAAGTGAGATACACAAATTAGCTTACTAGGTTTTAAATTTACTTAATATTAAGGAATTTTTTGATTATCCAAAATGATGAAATAGCGACTTCAACTTATAAAGGCACTGAAATTACTTTTCATTAGCTCATCTCGGGGATTATGATCCCGAAGTTCATGGTGGCGGGACAGACTACATGACAGAATTTAAGTTTATTCCTACACAGGTAAGAAGTTAAATAACATTAAGACAGACCAGTTTGATTATGTGCTAGAAAAATTAATCATTATAGACCCTATGCAAAAATGGCTTCGATTTTATTATTTTTTTGTCTAAATTCAAATTAACCTTTCTAGTCTCGTCCTTGTGTTAAACTTTCAACAGAATATGTTACCGAAAATGAGGCTGGTAAGGCTAATTTGAATGTAAGCTAAGCTAAAGCTAAATCCTTTTACGAGCCTAAGTGGCCCATTGGAGCTGGTGCTTATCCCCGGTTTCTGTAGTGTTAAGTGGATGAGAGTCATTAACTCCCCCTGGATGGGACACTAATCCATCGCAGGTTAGCCCCCCAGCAGAAGCTGGTACTCATTTTACCGACCTCGGGAGGATGAAAAGCTGAGTCAAAATTGGCGGAAAAGAAGGTCACACAAATGTTCAACACTCCGAAAGACACATAAAGAACAACGACGACCTGCTGACCAACCCTTTGACAAATCTCCTCCTACTTTCGATTCTGAACATTTCTTATCAAGATTCTGCTTGTAACAACTTACCAGGTAGGTGGGAGGGATGGAGCTGCAGCTGCATAAATTATGTGATCATCGTACCTTGATGTTCATTTCATTTCTACACGTATCCAGATATTTTAAATTGCAGATTCAAAATTTTCTTGTTCACACATTTACATTTATTAACTTGCAACATCCTATACGGACTACGGAGATGGGGCAAGTGTTGGTCAGCAGTCAAACCAATTACATGAAATAAGTTAAATATTTGTTAACACAGCTGGCAAAAGTATCAATAAATAAATAAATAAATAAATTCATTAATTGATAAATGAATTCGTTGATGAACAAAATGAAAAACATGACATATGCACAAAGAAAAATAATACACATAACGCATTCAAATCGAATTCGCCCGTCCACACATATATTCAACTTACCCAAATTCATTCTAGTATCCAGGATTCTAATGTAAATTTTGTCTACAGAGCATGCGCCTTAAGGAGTGCGATTTTGAAGAAGGGAACCTATTATATTCCGTTCGGCCGCCGTATTGAATATTAAAAGATTATTCAATCGAGCAGTCAGTATAGACTGGGTACTAATTTGTTACGAGATCGGAGCTAAAAAATATCCGGATTTGAGCATGCACTCGGTATCGGATTCGTAGCGGGCGTACACACGGTATCGGATTCGTAGCGAGCGTGCACACGGTATCGGATTTGTAGCGAGCGTTCACACGGTATCGGATTTGTAGCGAGCGTGCACACAGTATCGGATTCGTAGTGAGCGTGGTAGCTTCTCGTGTGAAGGAAACTGCTGAGATCCGCTCTCCTGGTGATGATGAGGTCTAACTGGTGCCAGTGGCGGGACCCCGGGCGTCTCCAGGACACGTTCTGCAGTTCCTTACACTTGAAGTAGCTGTTGGTGATACAGAGGCCATGGTGACAACAGAGTTTGAGTAACCTCTGCGTTATTCTGTGAAGAATAATGTGGCCTTATCAGCATGTATGAAATCGGCTGTCAAAGAGTCAGTAAACAGCCTAAAGCAGACAAATTCCGAGTTCTCAGAATGCCAAATCAGAGAGATCAAGAAACTCAAGTTTGATGAGCTGCCTCGCTTCAGAAAGAAGGCAAACAAAGATCAGTTTAAGGTGGCTCACTAGGGTTTTTGACCGCGCTAGACCTGAGTACGAAAATGGTGCGATACATGCACAACGCGCGTGTGTTTTTTCAAAATTTTATTACGTCACAGCGCGCTCGGAACAAAATAAAAATGCCAGTTTCTCAAAATTTCTTCAGTATTTTTTTTT
>JAOCNB020117619.1:0-11032 GCA_026546465.2 Palythoa caribaeorum | reverse complement strand
GAGGCTGAAATCGCCAAAAAATTAAGAACAATGAGCCTCGGCAAAATTTACTGGTTCTTATAAAAAAAAGCGTACGTAACTCAGCATTTAAGCTATATACAATGCTACAAATTTACGATAGAGAAAAACACTATACGTTGAAATAAAGCAACATATTGCAAATATTACGCACGCAAATGACGAAATAGCTATTTTTTTCTTATTTTTTTACCCGATCGATCGATCCTATCAGGCTTTTGCTCGAAAAAGTCTGTAAACATAAAACTAATTGGGAATGCTCTTAGCCCGAGCGTTGGCGAGCGACAGAGCGATCGCTCAGTCGCCTCAAATGGCAAGCTCTGAGAATTAAATTTAACCAACAACAAGCCACAGTTTAACATTTTAAGTGCGTTTATGAAAGATTAACAGTAACGATGATAAAATTTTTAGGGCAAACTTCTTGTTAAACTTAGTTTTTCGATTTTTTCAGTTTCAATGAATTTTGATTAATTTTGATTTTATATCCATACTTGCACATTAATGTATCCCTTAAATCTTTAATTTTCTTGAAGTGTGACCAAAGATAGTCTTCGAGTAATCAATATATGGGAATTCTAAAATCTAAATAAATGAGGTTTTCGAAAACGCGACGTCACTGAATTTATTTGTATGACACATTCTCCATAGGACGCCCGAGCAAAGCCTGGTGACGAGAGTGGGTTTTCTTATCTGTCAGCCATGGTCTGGTGTTGACGGTCGAAAACATTACAAAGGATAGCACAGATGCAAAACCTTTATAATACGTTTTCATGAAACTAAAAAGGCAGGTTTTTGGAAACATATTAGCGTCGAGGGGGCCTATAGAGCATGTCGTCTTCTTGCCCAAATAGTACAGGCAGCCAAACGGTTCTCAATTAGTCTTTTTCTACCGCATATTTGAATTTAAGAGACTTTGTATGGAAATGAAAATCGGACCGAATATCACTAAAACATAACATATCAATGAACTCTGAAGTTGTACCTATACTTGTTAAGTGAGTGAATTTAATCCTCTTTTCTCAATTTAGGATCATTGTACGCATTATTTCTCGATTTTTCCCACCATAATTCATATGGGGGAATCATGAAGTTTGAGTGCGCAATCTGCCAGTGCCTTTAACATACAAGTGTATGTATTTAATTCTCCGCCGAGTTTTTTTTTTCAAACGTTTGTTAACTTTAACTTTGTCGGAGGTAAGCAAAATATATTTCTTTTCCAAAAAATGTCACACTGTACTGTAAAGTATCCTCTCTAATTAAAAAAAAAAACAGAATCATATCAACTAATGCACAACGAAGATCAAATTTGCCCAAAAATTAAGAACAGCATAAGCCGGAACAATCAAAGCTCGGCGGCCTCAGATATAAATGATTTATTTTTTTAACAAAGCAAATTTTGTCAAAACATGGTTTATCGGGTGCAAATACTTCAAATGGAGTGTAGGAACATTCGATTGAGACATCAATAGAGCAGAGCTTAAAAGTCTACACAACCTTTTAAACTAATGTTAACGCGGCTCCAATATTAACAATGAAGAAATTAAAACTATTAGTAATGGTAACAGGACTGAGTGGAGTCCAATCCGGTCTGTTGTCATTACGAGTGATTAACAAAATTGAACTGATTCATGAGCGCGAAGCGCAAATTTTATATATTATTTGTTTAATCACAAGTATTGATAACAGACAGAGTTGGATAAACAACTAAGTCCTATTACTAATTTGTTATAATGATTACAATTTCCGAAAACTGTTGACTGTCTTCTGAGGACTGAGAGATACCGATAAAAATCCATGAATTTAATCTTTTGGAGGTGAAATTCTCCGATTTGCTTGCCTCAATTTTCAGAGTTAAGCTGTTGCTATTCATACAGTAATGTTTTCTTTTTGCTGATTGGTCAAAAAGCTATGAAGCAGCACAGATTGTGATTGGCTCATTCAACTGTCCCCTGATATAACAGGTAGCCGATAAAAGGTAGCCGATAACAGAGTTTTGTTTTGTTTGTTTTTCAAGAAGATTAGGGTAAAGAATGAGTTCAGAATGAGCCAATCAGATTTGAGGAAATTGTAATTATTGTAATAAATAAAAAAACGTGAGACGTATACCAAACTATTCAAACTGAGAAATATTTGACTACATGATGGTTATCAAGAGAGCGGACTATATAAATTATAAAAACAATTTGAGAACTACTGCATGATGCCCAATTTGTGCAAAAGGTTTAGACCAAAATTTACTAGCTTAAAAAATGCGTGTAAACGTTTAAATTTGTATATTGAAATGAAAAACAAATCAGTTGACGGGCCGTGTCGTTAATGAAACTTTAGCTCAAGTGCTTTCCCGCGGCTGAGTCATGTGCCGGGGCTCATGTGATCTCCTTTAGCCACTTATTACCCGCTAAGACTCAATCGATTTGTGCTGCTTTTCCCTCATTTTTACTGTAAAAAGCAAAATAAGCTGCTTTTAATATAGAAAATCTAAAATTGCAATATTTTTGGTTCAAAACATCTTGTGTTTCGTGTAATTGTCTGGCACCCAATGCCACTTCTTCGTTCGTGACTAAACTCTGAACAGCAAAATTTGGCGATATCAATCGTGGTCTCTGTTGATATGTTTAAAATATTCACTTCTACACACATCCAACCCCAATGAGCCACTAGCTAATTGAAACTGAGGATTTAGATTAGCAAGATATAGATCGCTTTCTTAAATTCAAAAATCCGGCCTTCCCAATCATTGATAGTAGTCACATGGCAGTAGCCGAGTTTATATGCACATTTCAGTTTCTTTCGCTTTAACTATAGCAAATTATCCTTTATAGTTTCGCCGCTCTAGTGTTTGTGTTTCTCTTTTGTCTCCAACGATCTTGAGTTCTTTGATCCAAATGATAAAGGAAAACGTGATTTGAAATTCGCCGCTTTTTCTAACTTTACTCCTGTGGAGTAAACACTGTCCCGCTTGGTTGAGGCTAAATGCATGATTGATGCCCGGTCCGCTTCTGGCATACAGAAACTGCAGCCGAAATCAAAGCTGGGCTTCACGAGCTAGTTCTTCGAAAGCCAGCTGTTACAGAAGATAGAACGCTGCGCGGACAACTTGCAGATGTACAAATTGAGCATTTTTGTGTGAATTGTCAGCGTAAGCCAATTCCGAAGACATTTTTGTATTTTGACAAGACGAGCCGTTGAACTAAATAACTATGGCAAGTCAAACAAACCAAGAATGTTTTCTCGAATCTGGCGCAAAATATCATTATCCCTGACCACAAAGTTCACTTTTGTAATATATTTGATGATACTTTATCACTCTTTGTCCTTGAAGAGATGTTTTATCAAAATCAAGACTGTGATCTGGTTTTGATCAGGTAAAAATGTTTTGAAGGGTGATATATTTCTGCATATTCTTTGTCACACGGTGTGTATTAAACTAATGATAACTACGGAAAGTCAAACAAGCCAAGAATGTTTTCTCGAATCTCGAACAAAAAACATTATCCCTGGCCACAAAGTTAACTTTTGTAATATATTTGATGATACTTTATCACTCTTTTGACTCTTTGTCCTTGAAGAGATGTTTTAGCAGGTAAAAATGTTTTGTAGGGTAATATATTTCTGTATATTCACGGTGTGTATTAAAAACCATTCATATGAGCTGCTTAATCGGTTATACTTAGTTTGCGTTATGACTTATGTTACAAAAATGTTTTAAAACAGATTATTTTATTGAACATTGTGATTTTACCGATTGACATAGTTGACTCAATTCAACACTAAATAAATAAACTTCAGTAAAATATACAAATATATTACTACAAGTACCTACCATGAATTTTTCAGAAATATTGAACGAGTTCATTGTCTAAAATAAACCTATTTTTTTTACCAACACGTTTATAACCTTAAACAAAAACTGACGGACGACAAAAGTTTCGAAACATGCTAGAGTTGATTAAGTTTTCACAAATTTCTCAATCAAACATTATCAAATATTAACTTTTTTCAAAGTACATCAGTTTTAAACTCCATTTGACAGGGATATTCATTGACAACTGTTTACACAGAGCAAGGAATAAACTAAACTTCGTATCTCACAGCTGGGGCAAGGGAAGGCCAAATGTAGTTTATGAATATACATATCAGCATGAAGACAAAGCAATGAATACATAAAGTATTTAAAAATTTAAAAACGCCTAACTAAAGAAAATTGATTTTTATAATATATGTATATATGTAAATAGAGTTGAACGAAAACATTCCTCAGATTTATGCAGTATCAACTGAAACCAAAACGTATACATGCATTTTTGTTCAACAAACGTTAGGGAAGACAAAATTTACGCTTACAGTTTTAGTTGATTGAACTAAAAAATGAAGGTAACAAAATGAAAGATTTTGAAAACGTCAAATACTCATAGGAACAGTTTTGAATACTTTAAAAAAGTAAGACGAAGAGTTGGTATCATATCAATTTCATCAAGGTCAGAAGTATTAAACTATTATCAGTGATGGAAAACCTCGAAGGAAGAGTTCGGCCAGCCAAGTGCGGAACAAAAAATTTATTGCTTTATGTTTCGGCTTTGAGTTTAATTACAGGCATCATAGTCACACTTGTTGGTTATTATAGCAAACCTTCTTGGGAAAGCGACAATGGTTCTTGTTCAAAGCTGTGTCAAGACGATCGCAAAGAGACGGAGCAGAATATCGCAAACTGTCGTACTGCTGGGCCAATTATCGTAGGGTTTGGTATCGCCATCATGATCCTATCGATTTACAAGATGTTGCGCATTAATAAAACAGGATTACCATGGCATTTTAAATACGAGTCAGGAAATTTGCAACAGAATCGTTCTCACAATCAGTTCAACCATTTTCTCGGTGTTGATTTCCAGACAAGGCCTAATGATAATATAGAGGGCCTGTCGTTCTCAAGACTAACAGAAACTCAACACAACGCAATTAACAGCTGAGCCGGTATCAGTTTCAAGACGTGAAATAATACCTAATAATTATGATTAACAGCGACTACTGACAGAGAAAAACGTTTTTTCTACAACCTGCTGAAGGAACTGTGAAAAAGGATAAAAACAAATTTTAATTAAGCACGCAACGGAAACGTGAAAGCTATTTACTATTCGTTACCAAAACGATTTACAGCAAACAGTAGTTGCAAAGAACAAACTAAATTTTACATCGCGCAGTTGGGACAGTTGAAAGCCAAATGTCGTCTATATACATATCAGCATGAAGGCAAAGCAATGAATACATAAAGTAATTAAAAATTTAAAAAAAAGCTCAACTAAAGAAAATATTTTTTTATAATATATACACTTATACAGAGTCGAACTAAAACATTTTTACTAGATTTTTACAGTGTTAAAACCAATGCACGCATTCTTGTACACAAAACTATGGGAAAGACAAAATTTACGCGTGCATGCATTTTCCTTGTTTAGTTGATTGAACTAAAAAGTTAGCAAGTTAAAAATTTTGAAAACGTCATATACTTATAGCAACAGTTTTGAATACTTGAAACACATGTAAAAAACAAAGAGTTGGTATTAACCGAATTTTCAAAGTATCAAACTATCATGATGGAAAATCTCGAAGGAAGAGTTCGGCCAGCCAAGTGCGGAACAAAAAATTTATTGCTTTATGTTTCGGCTTTAAGTTTAATTACAGGCATTATAGTTACACTTGTTGGTTATTATAGTAAACCTTCTTGGGAAAGCGGCAATGGTTCTTGTTCAAAGCTGTGTCAAGACGATCGAAAGGAGACGGAGCAGAATATCGCAAACTGTCGTACTGCTGGGCCAATTATCGTAGGGTTTGGTGTTGCCATCCTTATCATATCGATTTACAAGATGTTGCGCATTAATAAAACAGGATTACCGTGGCATTTTAAATACGAGTCAGGAAATCTTCAACAGAATCGTTCTCACGATCAGTTCAACCATTTTCTCAGTAAGCAGTTTCGTTATGATTTCCAACCAAGGCCTAATGATAATATAGAGGGCCTCTCCTTCGCCAGACTCTCAGAAAACTCACCACAACACAAAACAGCCGAGTATCTTTCGAGTGATGGTACCTCATCAACAGCAAATGCTGACTTAGGAAAACGGTGTTTTCTACAACCTGAAGGAAAAGCGGACACAGAAGAAAGCAAACTTCGATTAAGCACGAAACAGAACGTAAAAGCCATTTACTCTCCGTCAGCTCCGTTACCAAAACGATCTACAGCAAACAGTACGAATCAGAATTTTGGTGGCGACAGTTCATCGGTCTGCTGAACAGGTTGACGTGTTAATCGTTTTGATAACACTACTTATAATTGTTGTCTTTTTACAGCCAAGCTTTATTTAAGAATTTACTTGAGATTGGAAAGATCTCATCGGGGCTGAACGAGGTTGAACACTTATTACTTATTTCAATAGATTACTGAAGTGTGTTTGAATAGTGAACTCGAAAATTAAATGAGACTGTGCTAGCTCCTAAAGAGCGAGTTGACATTCGAGCCAAATTCTTGTATGGAGTACCCACACCGCGGTCAAATGTCTGCGCATGTGCAAGATTTAAAACCAAATCATCGTTGTTAACTTTTTATCATACGAAGTCCTACAAAACACGATCCCAGCTTCTTAAATCCGGTTCTTGACTCTGACTTGACAAAGTTAGGGGTCACGGGCTGCTCCTTTTCGCTTCTCCGCTTTCTTGACAAATGTCTTCGAAACAGGGAAGTGCCACGAACAGCAACGAAACACATCAGCGCAACATAACAATTGACTTTGTGTCTTGCTCCCCACGAAGGAACCGAGTTTATGGTTTGGTATAATCAGAAAGTACTCGAAATTTAGTGGTTTTAACCTGTAGTATTTTTTGGACGAAAACCTGTCAGTATTTTTAACTTTAAAAGGACGTCCCTGTGTTGTGTTTATAAATTTTAGGCGGGAAATTACTCGCGTATGCGTCGCACTCTATTTTAGTGCGTAAAGTTTGACCACGGTGTGATTGATTACTAATAAGGAAGCAACGGCGGTACGCTGGTCAGCGGTTAGCGTTTCTGACTCGGCAACCTCGAAGTCGGAAAGATCACTGTATCGTGTCTTTGAGCAAGACTTTTACCAGACTCCCCTATATGAAATGAGCACCAATTTTGACGGCTTACCCTGCTTGTCAAAACTTATTTCAGTTGTTAAGAAAGCCAAAATATAGGTTTTCGGCACACGGAAAACCGAGTTTGAGACATAACAACGAGACAAGGGGCGTTAACCCAGTCTACAAAGGAATTCCAATATCAACTTTGCGGGCGCCGGTTAGCCTGCGTAGCGGCCCATGTTGAGGAGAGCCTGGGGCAGAGGGAGGAGGGAGAATGGGGAGGAAAGAGGGAGGGCCTGTATTGATCCCATTTTTCAATTGTATAACGCCCCCATGTACCATTGTTCCAAGAAAAACGTGTGCGGGTTCACCTCGCGCGGTTTGTCTTGTCAAAAAAAAAACTATGTCTTTGAAGAAAAACTCTGTTAATCCCGTAGTTGGTCCAGTTATTTCTGAAAGCTTAAAATATACCGGAATCGTTGTCAGTAACGCTCCCGATCTTTCAAGCGTCGTATGCAAGCCTTGTGGAAAGAAGCTAAAAAACCTATCAGAAACTCATGCACGTGTTTTACGAGAAATCAATTCTACTTCTACCAAAGAAAGCAGCGCTTCATTTACAAGTGATTAACCTTCGAAAAGAAAATTATTCGTTGCGGTGACACTGAATAAAAGCAGCCCCAATAACAGAAAGTTAAGAAGGAATTATTCGCCCAACTCTAAAATACGTCCGCCTGTGGAGAGCTCCAGGAAGTCCCTTCTCCCTTCCCTCTGCCCCAATCCCCACCCCTATGCGCCGCTGCGCAGGCTAGCGCCGGTCGGACTTGGGACTTAAGTCCCCTTCCACACGTATCCGGTTATTTTCGAAAATGGAGATATTTTTGGCTCTATTTTCGAAAAAAAACTGCGTCCACGCTTAACATTTTCGAATCGTTTTTGCCTGTCCACAAGTACACACGAAACGCTTGGTTTCATCTACACTGAGCGTGTTGTAGGTGCGCTCTCTGTGGTTCAATCGTGTGCTATTTAGCCGCAAAATAGACCGGAACCTACATTTGACGTCATCGTATTTGAAAACCTTTATTTTTGCCCGTCCACACGAATGCGCTAAGTCAGCGTTTTCAAAAATCTCCACTCTGGAGAGTGTATTTGTGAAAATCCCTGTTTTCACTGACCAAAAGCGCAGGCGAAGTGTGCCGGGATGGAAGCCGTATTCGGAGATAAAAATCTCCTTTTTCGAAAATACCCGGGTACTTGTGAACGGGACCTTAAAGACATACATGGCTTGGAATAGAGTTGTCGGTTATCTTGATTAAGCTTTTGAAGCACACCAATCACCTTATGCACATCTCAATTAATTTCTAACTGCCCAGTAATCTTTATATCATTTGCACTTATTTTCATTTACACAAAGATATAATTAAAAGAAGAATTGTGCATTTTGGTTGATTGACTCGTTAATTTTACCGTTAGCGGCTGTTTCAATATGCGCTCTCACAACATTGTTCATTGTCAATTTTTCGAAAAATGTTTAAAAAACAAATTTTAAACCTTTATCCCTGATGTCACGGCAGTGGTAGAGCCGGTGATTTCAAAATCAACAATCTTTTATTATTTCACGCATTGTTTACACACTTTTTTAAGAATATTTTTGAAAGCACAACGAGGCCAAAAGTTAAGACCAATTTAAGAACAACCTCAGGAACGTTTTTCTGGTAGAAAATTAACCGAAACTCGTACTTTAACTTAGCGATACAGCATAAAACATAAAAAGATTTTCTGTAATCTGAGCTCTAGTAACTGTTCAGCAAACAATGAAGCTATTTCGCCTTTTTCTTCAATGAAAACTCCTCACTGAATCAACAACACTTTAATAAAAAAAATTAAAGCTGAAGTCACCAAAAAATTAAGAACAATGAGCCCCGGCAAAATTTACTGGTTCTGCCGAATAAAAACGTGTGTATTAATGCTGTGACTTGAAGGCGCAGCTATTCTTTTTAAAGTTAAAGTACAACGTTTATGTCTTAGAATTCAATTAAGCACAAGCCGTGAATATATTTATCCGTTTGACTTGGTGCCAATTTTCTTTTTAAGAGATAGTCCGCTGTAAAAATTGTTTTATGCCCTCAATAATGAATTAATTGGAATTTCAATTTAAGTGCTGTAAATTGCTCTAAATTTTATGACTGTGGCTTGTTTGAGTTTTAACAGCTGCAACTGTACAGATAATAAATAAATAGGTTTTTTAACGGTTGATTTAAGTTCTATCGTCGTCATAGTGCAGTCTTCGGGCTTTTATAAGCACTGACTCCATATCATAGCTATGGCCATCATTAAGGCGCTATTTTTTGTCCTTGTTGCTTTACTCCTAGTAAGTCAGTGCCGTGCACAAAATTGGTGGCGCAGAAGACGTCGAAGATGTCAACCGAGAATATGTTCTGTATCCCCATGGACGGGTTGGACAGCGTGCTCGCATAAATGCGGCAACAGCGGCCAAAACACGCGAACCAGACAAATATGGGTTGCTGCGAGTTGCGGCGGATCCTGTCCGTATCATTTGATCGAAAGCAGGCCATGCAATCGTTACTGCCCAAATGGAGGAACACCGCGGGTCGGCTATTGTTCCTGCAGACCGGGTTTTGCCGGGACCTGCTGCCAGCAAGGTGAATTTATTTATAGGTATAAGCTAAGCTAAGCTAAGCTAAGCTAAGCTAAGCTAAGCTAAGCTAAGGTAAATCCTTTTACAACCCTAAGTGGCCCATTGGAGCCAGTGCTTATCTCCGGTTTCTGTAGTGTAAAGCGGATGAGAGTCATCGACTCCCCCTAGACGGGACACTAATCCATCACAGGTTATAGCCCCCAGCAGAAGCTGGTATTCATTCTACCGACCTCGGGAGGATGGAAAACTGAGTCAACTTTGGCGGAAAAGAAGGTTACACAAATGTTTAACACTCGGCTGAGCCCTGGTTTGAACCCATGGATCTTGTGGTTAGAAGGCAGATATCTTACCACTGCGCCAACCATGCCGCCGTGGTATATATCTACGTTATTATTTATGCAGGCCAGGTTTTTCTGGTAACTGTGGCCATCAAGGTAAGTTCATATTTATGTTTGTATCTACAGCATTGTTCCTGTAGACCGGTTTTTTTTAGACATGCTGTCAGCAAGGTGAGTTAATGTATTGTTCTATCTACGGTATTTTTCCTGCAGACCAGGTTTTTCTGGGACATGCTATCAGGAAGGTTAGTTTATATAATGTTATATCTACGATAATTTTCGCACAGCTGCCGGGGGTTTTGGTGGCACAAGCCTAGGCTACATTCAAGTAAAAAGCAAGCTTTCGCTACAATATCGTGTAAAAGGCGTGGTTTTTAAATCTCAACTTCTAAACAATCTTTCATAGCTTCTGAAATCTTCTTAAGTTCTTTTCCGAGTGTTGTATCTTGTGACTTTTATATTTCATTAATGAAATAACTCATTAAAGAGATTCAAAGGACCTCCATGAAAACCACCTGACGTTGACTGGGGATCCTTCATAAAATCTATCTATTTATAATACACTCGACAAAATTATTTGATTCCGACTGGACAAGAAACTAAGGTACAGTTATATCGTTAACTGTACGCAGTTGAGTTCTGATTTAGGTAATGATCCGAGTAAGAATTAGGGAGGTCAACGGCAATAGAATGCAGAAAGGTGCTAATTGCAGTATTGTTAAACCGTTAATCTCATTGTCCAATCTTTGAAAATCGACCATATCTTCATAAGTAAGCATATCTCTTTCCCTTTTAATTTACATGCTTTTTTTTTAAATAAGAACCAGTAAATTTTGCCGAGCCTCATTGTTCTTAAGAGTGCGTTCGTGTAAGAACCATGCAGTAGCGGCTACATGCACTATCACCGATTTCAATCAAACTTGGCACA
>JAOCNB020117576.1:0-11032 GCA_026546465.2 Palythoa caribaeorum | reverse complement strand
GGTCATTTCCCCTTAAATTCGTTATATCGAGGTTTTCGATTTAACGAACCCTCGATTTAACGAACAAATTGGTCGGTCCCCAGCGACTTCGTTAAATCGAGGTTCCACTGTAGTATACATATAGTATACAAGTCAAGCTCGTTGAATGAGAGAGAGTGTGAAGTGAAGTTAGTATACTGAAGTTAGTAAAGTGAATTTGTGAAGATATAAAGAGAGAAGAGTTTTCCAGGAGCCTAAGCCTGTAGTGTTGTGTGTAAGTTGTGATTTGAGAAACGTATTCTGGTTGAGTTGCAAGTTATTGGGAAGCTACGCTTTTTGCAAGCCAGCACAGTAACAACTAGGTTGTGTTAAATAAAATAAAACTTGAAACTTGAAAAAAAACCTTGAAAACCGTGTTACCAACATTTTGCGGAGACTATCTGTTACTATCACCTTTGAGCTTTCGTCCAGTCACTTACTTAAACAACCTGCTTCTTATTGCAACTCGTAACAAAGATTTGCATCCACACTAGACAATGAAAACTGATACGAAAATAATATTTGTTTTCGTCACCAGGCTGTGCTGGAGCCTATTTTCGAAGTGAGCAGTGACGTAACGTTTTCAAAAACCTACGTTTTAGCCCGTCCATACTAAGAAGCTCCACCTCCGTTTTCCAAAACCTTCACCCTGGAGAGCATTTTCGAAAACCTCCATTCTTGGTGACATACACCTTCGTTTTCGATTGTATTAATTTGTGTGAACGGAAGGCAAAAAAACGTATAAAAAAGTATGCGTTTTCGCACGAAAACGCATTGGTGTGGACAGTGCCTAAGGCTCACTTTATTTTAAGGTAGCTTCAGTTCAATGGTAACCCACTTGACACAGAGTTGAGTCGATTTTTCAATTTGGGGACTTTCTGGTAGAACTGGGTGTCGTTTTTTGAGTTTGGTAACATTCTAGTTTAGAGTTGGTAACTTGCAGCCACTCTATTGGACACTGTTGTTAGCTGTGCCGTGCTGACGATGCCTAAGGTGACCAAAACAGCTCTCCACGTCTGCTAACACTTAGGCTTACTTTTTTTTCAGGGTAGATTCAAGGAGTAATGCCTGCTACCCATGTGGCCATAATGTCCAATATAGTGGCTACAAGTTATCACTGGCACATATGTGCTGAACTTGTGGTTTTACTGTTTTGATGTCTTTGGTGACCCCAGATTCAATTCCACCTTGCTATGTAAATAACCAGGTGGTCTGTTTCCCGCCAGTTGGGTTTTTTAATTGTGTTCTATATGTGTTGTTAAAGTTATTAAACCCGAGCCACTTGATCAAGAGAAAGGGCAACCACGCCCTTCACATGCATGTTAAAAAGAATCATACTTTATGTATTATATAAAGCCAGATCATTTTTATTAAAAAATAAGGAGAGATGGACATACCCTAAACTTAATGGTGCTGTTGTCTGGATGAACTGTAGACCAGACTTTTTCTTTGCCTGGGATTTCGTTGTGGAAACCAATGTGGATAGTTTTTCCATGTTTCCCTGTCAACACAAAACGTCAATCAATGGCCACACAGACGCCGTTTACAGGGCTGTAAATAACTTTTTAAGTCTAGGGGGAGAAATGGGAGGGGGGTAATGTGATGGAAAAATGTCAAAGACATGAACTTTAGGGGCATGTCTCAGGAATACTTAAGTTTTGAAATGTTTTAAAAAATTCATGCCAGCCCCGCTTTGTACAGCCCTTCTTTAGGAGTAAGCTTCGTTTAAATCAATATAATCATTTACTATCATTAAATGTTGCAAGATGATAAGGTAAAGTGAAAGCATAACGCTTTTGGGATGTGGCTTTGAAAGATAAACTCACAAGTTCAATACATGCATGCCAGTGGTAACTTGTAGCCACTATATTAGGCACTATGGCCACATGGGTAGTGGGTATTACCCTTTCTATGTACCCTTACCCCATATGGTGTCTAACAGGCTACCACTGGAACGCATGTGCTGAATTTGTGAGTTTATCTAAAGTTCAAATCCACATCCCAAAAGCATTAGGCTTTCACTTTACTTTGTTTTCCCTGCATGTTAGCTATGCCATGTTGACGAGGCCTAATAAAGCCGAAACAGCTGTCCACAGTTGCTAACACTCAGGCTCACTTCATTTGAGGGTAGATAAAGGGTTAATGCCCGCTACCCATGTAGCCATAGTGCCGAACATAGTGACCTACAATTTACTAATGGCACAAACACATGCACTGAACCTGTGGGTTTGAACATGATGATGAGCACGAGGTGATATACAGTTATATTTTGACTCAGATCAGGTCGATACCAGCTTCTGCTACACCTGTGACAGATTAGAGTCCTGCACAGGTGGATCAGTCAAAGACAATCATCTGCATAAAACTACAGACACTAGTGATACAGGTAAGCACTGGTTTCAGTAGGTCACTTAGGCTCATAAACGGATTTAGCTTTAGCTTTCTTTTTCTTAAACTTACATGGCATATTCTCTTGTACATTTCCCCAATACCAGACAATTCTTCCTGTGTTGTGACTTTCTCCACATCTGACAAAATCTTCACTGTCCCACTGGCTGTGTCAGATGTAATGTCACAATCCGGCTTTTCAGTCACAAACATGTGTCTTGCAGGATTTGGATAGATTGCAGCAACATGTAAGGGCTTCCTGAAAATGGAAAAGGAATATAATAACATACAAATATCAGGTCACATTTTCTAAAGTTAGCAACTAAAATCTCCCATAAACATCTTGTCATATATTTTACATATAATATATCCACAGAGGCACAGTTGTTAAGATGAGAAACTGGCCAAAGTGAGTAATTTTAGCCCTGACCTGTCAGTGCTCGAAACTCATTTTGTTAGCACTAGTCACTTTGCTAGTGAGTATGAAAAAGTACTAGCCCATAAGTGGGCTAGTGGCGAGATAATATACGATAAGGGGCACATGTGATCGTTCTGTTTGAGAGCTGGCGTGGAAACGACTACTGAATCATCCGCAAACTTTCACAAATGACACTTTCATATATATTTTTATACAATTTGTAGAATTTGAGAATGAGAAACGAAAAATACTTTTGAACAAAAATTTAAGCCTTTTTAAGACCTCAATGATGAATTTGTTCGAATTTAAGACATTTTCATGGCCTTGAGAATACAAAATCAAAAATAAGACTTTTTAAGACATTGCAGGAACCCTCTTATCGTTAAAAACCCTTGTATATACCTTATTATAGGAATTGAACGCTCCATGAAATTTAGGTATCGGAAATTAACACGACTTAAATTAATGCGAATTTAATGGAAAATGACTTTCGAATAAAGAAAATTAATGCGAAAGAGGAGGTAGAATTTCACAATAAAGGAAACTAATGCGATTAAGACAAAGTTGTGGTGACACGTAGTCCACGATATCTGCGTGCAGCGACAATGATGAAGATGAACTCGGAATATTGCAAACCTTCTCCTTAGCTTTTGTGAAATATGAAGAATAATGGGTAAATGGAAAGAAAGAAACCTTGTAGTTAATGTTTTTTAAGTGTCAAGAATGTCTGGACAGGTTCCAAAATTGGGGTTATAAAATACTAGAAATAGCGCAGAAATTAACGCTGCATTTAATAAACTTTGCAGAAATTAATGCTCAACAAAATTAACGCGACTTAAATTAACGCGAATTGGAGCGTTAATTTCCTATAATAAGGTATATGTATACTGTTGTAAGGTACATTCCCTGTGTTTGTCTTGAGTTTTAAGAATCACTGCAGATTGAAGATCGTGCATGAACAAACATAAATAAAACTCTTCTTGAATGATCCGGACCCAACAATCACACATGCATGATATATGTCTATGCATGAAAGTATTAAAGATTTTGCCTTATGATCTGGGCCAGTAATTTCATTTTGGGCTGGCTGAAATCTATCCTTGACTGTAATTGTCAAAAATAACCAAACAAAATCAAAAAATATCATAGCTTCAAGTCAAGCACTTACTTGCGATAAATACCAGTATTCTTGACTGCTGTGGGAGGTGTGGGTGAAACTTTTTTGGATCCCATCTGATGTGCAGATTTGCTGTGTTTTGTTCGTGCATACTGCAATGTTATTGCCACGATTAAAGCATTATAAATTATAGTATACATCAAACATTACTCACCAGTTAAGAATAAAACCAGTCACTTTATAAAGTCTAGGGATTAACAGTGCTCATAAAATGAAACACATTTTACACTATAATTGATCAATACATGACAAAAAATATTGCAAAACAATTTTGCAGTCTAACCGAAAATACAAACTCTAACTTTGGTGATCACTTAAAAGAAACACAAAAATAGAAACACTGCTAACTTGGCCACTGTTTCCTCTGACAGCATGTTGTCTCGGAAAGATCATGAATTGATGAACTTACATTGTCATTTGAAAGTGCAAATTAAGAAATTCTTAAATGAATTTTATTTTGTGACCTAAAATTGTCATTTTGGCTGTTTTTGCATTAAGCTCTTCATTTACATTGGCAAAAACAAACAAATCAAAAGTAAGATGATCTATAACTGATAAAAAAAAACATCTTAATACTTAATTAGTGTCAATTTTAAACTTGGGGCAATACAAAAAAACATGTTGGGGATTTTTTAGTATACCAAAAATGGTCAGGAGTTTTTCGGTATGGGAATTTTAACACAGGGATTGTTTTGGGCTTAAAACAAGGACCTCTTTGGGATGCCCCCCCTCCCCTCCCCCATTTTGAAAACTATATGAGTGGCCCCCCTGGGCACAATTAAACCACACCACTGAACTACACTGTGTAGTTACAGGAAAAGTGTAAATCAGTGATTCAGAACTAGACTAGAAATAAAGTGCGCACCTTTATTGGTTGAGGCGAGAATCCAACTTTTTCTGTTCCCTTTTTGGCTTTATAAGGGTTTGGTTTCTGAAATAGAAAAAAAAAAGAATTCCTTAATTGGACGAACAGATCTTCATAAAGTTCTACCCAACTTCTAAATTTAAGTATACAAAAATGTGATAAATATATATTATGTGAAATTATGAGTACTTAGTAAAATCAGGGAATATTTCTGAACTCAATTTGCAGAAACAATTTATTGTGGGGCTCAGATAAGCAAATGTGTCACTCATGCAGATGTAAACTAATTGTGATATTCTAACAGCAGTTATCTAAGGCATCAAAACTTTTTTTTAAAAAAAACAAAAAGTTTATAAATTACTGATGTTATGAATAGTACAGGATACAATATTTTTTGCACTATAAACACTTTTTAGTACATATTTGATTACAGAGATTCTCTCTTATCGTAAGAGAGAGAAACTCTGATGTGTCTAAGAGGAAAATTAATATTATCAGAACAAATGCTGGAAAAAATCAGATGCCCCGAGCAAGCGGTAATCGAACCCACAACTCACCGATTTCATGACTGGTACCACTGAGCTACCGAGGTTCTTTTATTGTTGAACTACAAATCCACATTTCAACTAGAGATTTTTGGTTTTTATTTGTTACAGTCAGCACATGTGAGGTAAAAGTCAGAATAGTTAAGGGATTTTATAGAGGCCACTTGAGTAGAATTATGAGCACAGTTTTAAAGCTAATCCTCTTATGAGCCTAAGTGGCCCATTGGAGCCGGTGCTTATCTCCGGTTTCTGTAGTGTTAAGCGGTTAAGAGTCATTAACTCCCCCTGGACGGGACACTAATCCATCACAGGTCAGCCCCCAGCAGAAGCTGGTACTCATTTTGCCGACCTTGGAAGGATGGATAGCTGAGTCAACTTTGCTGGAAAAGAAGGTCACACAAATGTTCAACACTCGGCTGAGCCGGGAGTTGAACTCGGATCTTGTGGTTGGAAGGCAGAGATCCTACCACTGTGCCAACCACGCTACCATCACAGTTTTAAAGATTGACTCCAAATGGCCATTGACTCATCAAGGTGTTCCAGGTGATGTGGAGTAATGCTTTTGCTCCAATATTAATAAGTTCCAGCAGGCTGGATAGTGAGCCTTTATTATTAAATATTTCAGTTGTTAATGTTGCTGTTACTCACAGGTTGGAAGTCATCTTGTCTCCTTCTTTTTACAGCATAAAATTGACCTCTCCCTTTGGCCAGTGGTGGGATGTTTTTGTGTTGCCGTGGTGACATGGAAGGAGGACCGCTGACTTTGTCTTGCTAATTTATAAAGACAAAAAAATTATTAAAAAGAGAAAGGTATCAAAAGAAAAACCTTGGTTGTTACAGTATTTCAGTTTCTTAATTTAACTCCATTTCTTTTATTCGTATGGAAAGTTGGAAAGTATTTAATATTTAATATCGCTGTCATTAATTTTTTATTTAATACTTTGATTCTAATACACATGTTTTATATCAATCATGTTAAACAACTATATATTTATAAACTACATTTTTTGTAAAAAGACTTGCAAACCTGATCTTACAATGTGGAAAAGAAACATTGACATACATGTACAATATTTCAACTGGCAATTGCCAGTCTTCATCAGGTTTAATACAGCCTCTTAAAATACTGCTTTTTCCACTCTTGAGAATACAGTACTTATTCAAAAACGCGTGTGGGGCACTTATTTAAATTTTGAACTGCTTTTTTTAGGTAGGGGGTGTGGAGATCAAATAATATAATTCAATGGTAAAACATGTCTAAAGAAGTTCTAAGAAAAACATAGAGTTTAAAAACTTTACTGCTGTAAGGCAGAATTGCATTAAAACTTTATAGATATAATAACATTTAAAAAGATAGCCAAGGCACAAGGTGTACAAGCCATGAGGAAGTTGATGACTCTTATCTGCTTAACACTACAGGCTTGTCAATGAGAGGTGTGCAATCACACTAGCACACCTTTTCACATGTCTAAAAGAGTTTGAGGTGTACAGTATGATCCATCACACGCCTCAGAAAATATTTTCTGATGAAATGTAAAACAATGACAGAATATGTTTTTCAACATCAATTAGTGCATATCTTTGTAAATCAACATTATGGCGAGGAAGGGAACAACAAAGTTAGAAATATATACAACATCTTTTTCACCTGCCAACACACTCATCCGAAAAAATTGGTTTGAATGAGCTTTAAAAGCTGTTGAAAGCAGGAAAGTGACCTGTAACTCGTTACCATCAAACTCTTTATCTCTGCAACTTGATCTTCTTTCTGTCAACAGTGACGCCATATTGAATACACTGGGCACGTGCCAGGAAATTATCATGCACATTGCATGCTTCAAGCCACATGGAGAAATACTGAGACAATGGCTTGTATAATAATTTAACAACATACACATGTCTTTGTTCTTGAATGAAAACAAACCCAGCATGTGATTTCAAGGTTGTTTATGCGCTTTACATCAAAACCATGTAAACATGGTTATGGTATTGAAAAAGAATATACTACTTACTAATATTTTCTTCAAACAAAATTATATTCTCATCAATTTTGTATCTTTTTCACTAGCCCTATTTTCTTGTTTGATCCAGAATTCTTGCAATACTTTTTCCTTTTTTTCTTTTTCATTTTCATATAAATTATTAGACTTTGACCAAAAATGAAGTTTTACTACATTTTAGCTAGCTGACTTGTTTAGCCCTTTTGATTATTTCAGCTAGCCGGTACTGAAAATAAGTTTTGTCTCTTTATGTAAATTAGAAAATATAGTCCTTAATGTACCTAATAAACCATTGTCATTGTCATTGTCATTGTCATTGTCATTGTCAGTAACATACCTAGAACAAATAAAGAGATGTTTAGAGGGGGAAGTAGGAGGAGATTTACTAGAGGGTCTGTCAACAGATCGTCTGTGTTCGTAAAGATTACCATATACCTTCATTGGTGTTTTGCGTTAAAACGATGCAGTGCATCTGTTTTGAACCGTAGATAACTAAGCCCACATATCAAATTAAAGAATAAAAAGATTGCTTTCGAACTGTACTAAAAATTTTGTATTAAAGGAATTTTTAGATTTTTTTTTTACGCTATCTAAAATCTAGCGAAAGAGTCGCCTTTCAACTCAAAAGAAATTGGTTTGTTTCCCTTAAAATTTGCACAGTAGCTTCTTCAATATATAAACAAGAAAACCGTGTCTGCAAATTTTTTTCTTGTGAGAAACTTTTTTAGAGCAATTTTTGCCTTGTCTACAGCCATTTTTTCAACTCTACTTCGAAAAAGCGCCGTAATTTTTCTCTGCAATTGAATATGAAAAAACGCTGACACCTTTTTTAGCACTTTTGGTCTGGAAACTAGCGGATCAACTAAATTATTAGATATCAATAATCGCTTGGACTTGTAACTTTCGAAGGGAAACTTTGTCGCTTGTTTTTAGGGAACGAAAAAAATCTAAAAATTTATCTTAATTCATAATTTTTAGTACTAGTTCGAAAGGCAGTTCTATAAGCTTTCATTTGATATGTGGGTTTAGGTATCTACGGTTTAAAATAGACGCACTTTATCGTTTTGACGTAAAACACCCCAGAAGGTATACGGAAACCTTAAGCCGCTGTTACACGTTGAGACTTTTAGCTGAAACTCGTGTGCAACGACGAGCGAGACCAGTTTTACCAAGTGATGTTATACGGTGAAACTCTTGTTTTTTTCGCCACATCGATCGTTGTGACAGTTGCAAAAGTAGAAAGCAGTTCAACTTTTCGTGAAACATGTCTCGCAATGGAAATTCAAAAAAGTTTCACGAAACCGACTATGTTACACGGTGCAACGCCTGGTGAACCTTGTTTCGCAACGTTGTTGCAAACAAGTTCCAGCTAAAAGTCCTGGACAAAACTTGAAAACGTAACCAACTACGCCTTTCCATCATTTGTGCTCCCATATCAATTAACTTGTAGCGGTTTTAAATCTGTCCTCGAGTTGTACTTGTATCACGTGACCTTGCTGCAGGTGGCAGCTGGTGGTAGTTGTCGAGTTTACGGGCGCACCGTGTTTGGGTAGGGCTACAATAATATTATACAAAATGTCCACTGTAACACAAACCAAAATGCTGAGCATATAAAGATGAAACTAAATCGTCCCAGTTATGTTAAAGCAAGCACTGGATAAAAGAGGAAATTGTAGCGATGGAGTTCATGTGAAACTACGATCTGGGAGTTTTATGGAACAATATCAAATAATTCGAAATTTGGAATCGTAATACCTGGGAATAGCGACCAGAACGCTCTATCGCTGGAGAATTCAAGTTCTGCAAAAAAGCAAAAAACGATTTTGATTGCAAGTACATTAAACGACTGTTTCAAGTACTGGGCCGAAAAATTGAAGTTTACGATTCGTTAAAAATTACAGTTGAAAGCTTTTGCGCCTTCATTGGTGATCCGACATTCTTTATTGTTCTTCTGCTTAGACTTTGAACTTTGAAAGCGAGTTTAGAGACCGTTAACGAAGACAACAAGCCGGTCTAACTTTCCACCATACCATACTTTGAACGACGACCGTTAGATTGATTTCCATTGCTAAAAATTTTTAACTAACAGAAAAGAGGGCAATACAAAATTATAACGTTAGCTTGTGCGGTAATATTTATGTTTATCGTCTATGAGCCAAAGTTTTACAAACGCGCAGTTTTGCATTAGCAAGTGCGACTAAATTATCGTGACAGATGGCTTCGGTTGAGGTAGAAAAATTATCCGAGCATCTTCTAAAGTGTCCAATCTGCTTCGAAACCTACCGAAATCCGAAAGTCCTGCCGTGTCTACACTCTTTTTGCGAGCACTGTTTACAGAGACTTTTGGATGGAGAAAACACTCTCGTGTGCCCGACTTGTCGCTTTGAAGTCACGGTGCCCGTCGAAGGTGTGGGTGCACTATCAACCAACTTCTTCATCAATAACATGTTGGACTTCATATCGGTTCAAACCAGCAGCACGAAACCCATCTGTTGCACAAACTGTGAGGAGAAGAACAATGCTAGCTCAAGATGTATCGAGTGCATGGAATTCCTGTGCCCGCAATGTGTTGACGCACACAGGCGGACCAGACTCACGAAAGACCATGAGGTCATTTCTCTCAATGAGCTTCAAGGACAGGAAGTAAGTCAAAATGAAACAAATTTAACCCCACCCCCTCCTTCCCATAATAATTTCGCTTGGAGATATGGATTTATTTCTGGTGATCAACATCAAAGTCTCACTCATTTCATTCTGATCACTCATGTGAGATAAATTTGAACACTTGATAATAAATTCCATATCTCCACGCATCTGTGTTATTCTCCATATAAGTCAACATTCCTTTTACTCGACGTTCTGGAAACCAATAAATATAGTTGTTGTTGTTGCTGTTGTTTTCAAGAGATAACAAAGGCAGGCACAACGTGTGCAATCTTTTGTTTTCCTGACTTGTAAGGTGAAAACTTGTTTAAATAATGGTCCGATTAAGAACGAGGCAACCTCCAATTATTCTACAGCATTTTGCTTTTCCCACACCAGAATGTTTAGATTTTGTTACTGAGAATATATCAACCTGTGTACAACATGGTTTTGAAATAAAATTTAATGAAACTTTATTTTGAATTAAAGTTTCATTTTGTGTTAGAATAATTTCTCCAATTATAAGATTCTGAACCACACTTGACAAGGAAAACTTCTAATTTTCAATGTTCTTGATATAGAATTCAAGGTGGTATGCACTTGTTGGTGCAGTAATAAGATCTCTGCCTTCTAACCACAAGGTTTCGGGTTTAAATTCCAGCTCAGCCAAGTGTTGAACATTTGTGCGACCTTCTTTTTCGCCAAATTTGACTCAGCTTTCCATCCTTCCAAGGTTGGTGAAATGAGTACCAGCTTCTACTGGCGCTAACCTGTGATGGATTAGTGTTCCATCCAGAGACAATACAATAACTCTCATCCGCTTAACACTACAGAAACCAGAGATAAACACTGGCTCCAATGGGCCACTTGGGCTTGTAAATAGAGTTACTAACAAAATGTTATGTAGAATTCAATTTGATTGATTTCACCCTACCAGGTTGTGGAGAAACTCCACCGCCCACTGCTTTGTACAGTACA
>JAOCNB020117540.1:0-11033 GCA_026546465.2 Palythoa caribaeorum | reverse complement strand
CAGTGTCAAATCGCATCTATCGGGAAGGAGATGAAGAATAGCCGAAAAGGGGGTAAATTGAAATGTTTTTATTTTTTGAAAATTAATGTTATTTTTTTTAACACGAAACTAGATATTTAAGGGAAACACTTATAGCAAAAAGGAAAAGAAGAACCTGCTGTCCCAAGCTGTGCGTGCAAAGATCATTCAAATAGTACCTACAGAGTATAACAGCTATCCAACTTTAAGAGTGGAACTATTCGGCACTTTCCAACGTAAGTAGAGGAAAAGTCTGCAAACGGCATTTCCATTATTTGATTTCATTACTTGATTCATTTTTTCCTAGTGAAGATTCTTACACTGAACTTCAATAACAATGCAATAACAGAGGTCTTCTTTTAAATAATGAAATATTTAAGCCAACACCAGGAAAAAGAAGAATACTGCCATTGTCGAAACTCCCGGTCTGCCATTACATTATCCCCTGCCTCTAAAAGATCTAAACTTGCTGAATGCAAAATTTTCACCTTATCAGAAACTCTCCCACCCCACAATTTGGAAACAAAGTAATCTGTCCATTTGGTGAGATACCTACAAGAATTTTAAAAGTATTATGGTGCTTGTAGTTTGACCATGTTTGCGACTGTGTTTGTATTGATGTAAAATCTATGATAAATCTGGTTGTAGGATACAAAGAAAACTGCAATGGCACGTTTTGTCTTTTGACTTGTTGAGATGGGAATGGCAATAGATTATGCAAATCAAAATATAAAAAATTAATCCATGTGCAAAAAGTTTTAGAAAATTGACCAACTGATATGCAAAATCTATCTGACAAATCCTTTACAAGCAAACCCACTCTCCGTCGTACTAATACCATGAAAAATTCATTAATGGGATCAATTTTTCCTTTTTTTTTTCCTGGTTTATGTTTTCCTTCTTTTTGATAACTTTGGCTGTCTGCTTTGTCTCTTCCATCCCAGCATTGCAGCTTTACAACATTCGGTTCCACGTAGGTAAAGATAGAAAGGAAACATTTGAAGTTAGGTAGTCCTGTGTAGACGGATTGCAGTTTCATCGTCTTTATAATTTGCAATACAAAACTGTCTTTCTTTAAATTCATCAAGCTCCTTCTGTAGCCTGCCAATCTCTGCACGATGATTATTTATCATCTCTAGTCCTTCTGTGAGTAAGTTAATATATTCTTGTTGGTCTCTGTAGGCTTTAGGATTCAAACTAAATGAATAGGTATAGTCTGTGGTTATCACAGGAAGAAAATCCCAGTCTGTTTGCGTACTCTGATCCATTGTGCATGGATTCTGGGAGAAAAAAATGATTTATTTACTGAAATGTAAATAAATAAATAATAAACTGAATCAACCTACTGAATCTCATTTGCATTTCCCCACAACCATACACACAGCAGATTAAGACTAAAGTACTTCATATTTACCTCCTCAAGTACACAGGGCTCTGCAGATACATCTATGTCCAGATCAATATGCTCAAACTGGTCAGTTTCTTGTTGTTTCAGTACTAAAGGCTCTAAAAATTCTTCTGGGCCTATATTCTCGGAGTGAGGAACTTCTGAATCAATCTTTTCTGAATCCAAATAATGAGGTTTCCTAGTCTTTAGTCTTAACAAATTCGTAGCTGCTTGTTCCTTGGGAGTCTTTCGTTTTCGTGTATTCGTTTCGTCTTTCCAGTTTCAGATAGAAAGAAGAACGCCTAGAAGTACAACAAGATTTATGTATATTCAATGTCGTACAAAACTAAAAGAATCAGGAATGGCAAATATTATTTATCGGATGTTCATGGAAAGGTTGCATGAAAGTTTGTAGTCGTCACTTTGGAAGTAAAGCGTTTATCTAGATATACATTACCTTCCTTCAGTCGTCGCCTGCTACCTCCTGGTGGTCGATATATATCACTTTCCTTGAAGTGCTGATCACAGATAACTGTTTTTTTGCGTGACTTTAAAACCATCTCTCTCATTCTGTCGTTTCACAAGATTACACCATACATTTCAGTGCGGATTTTTCGTAGGAAACTTAGAGAAACTAAAACTTGAACGACTTCCATCGGAATTATACTCCCTATTTGAGCATCCAAAGGAAACACACTCTTTCCCTAAGCTAGTGGTAGTACTTTGCCGCTTTTTTCAGTTTCATGCCAGATTGGTAAAAACCAGTAAACTTATCGCTATATTAAAAAAAACATGTGCACATACCACTAAAGCCAGCTCCTGTTTACAACTCAGAAGGGTTAGCCTCGATCTCATGTAACAAATGGCAGCTGCCATACGAAGATCCAGCGGTTTTCTGAGAATTCGAAAAAGGACTAAAATATTCATTTTTCGGACTTTTTAAACGCTTTGTTTGTAACTTTTACCATCACTTTACCCTGAAGAAGACTGCTGGATTCAGTGGAAACGTTGGGATTTTTAATATTTTTAAACATTCTATAAACATTTTAAACATTTTAAACAGTGCAACAATTTTGTATTACTCTTATAGTGTCTCGGGTTCCTAAGACGATCTTGGGTCTACTTTCCACATATTTTGTAGAATTAGGGCCGGTAAAGAAAAATGGCTAATCCTTGCAATTTAAGGCAAAGTCGTTACCAGTTTAGCTGCTCAACAGAGCCAATCAACTCCCCAAAGAAATGTTCTGGTCGGTAAGGTCTCTTTTAAGCTCAGTTGATCAGTAAACAGAATTAATCGAAATGGTGCGGCGGGATACAAAGAATATTATGCCGTTTTAGTTTTGTTTAAAATAATGTCAGCTATAGTTTCATAAACCTCAGATTTTAAGAGGCTAAATGCTGGTTTCCATTTCTCAGCGAGTGTTGTTGGTTTGTCAGTTAGTAGGCCCGAACAAAGGATGTCGAGAGCATAGGTTTCTAGTGGAGCATATTCCCTCAGAAAAGTTTGAAAATTATGATCTCTATTTAAAATGTCCATTTCTTGCATTCCATATCTTTTGGTAAACTAGCTTCTAGACCGAGAGAGTAAATGTCACGATAAAAAAGTATCATGAAGACCCGGGCTGCAGGTCACCAGGTTTTAAGGTCCAATTCTGTACCTGGTCCGTCTACGGCTGGTCACTTAAGGTCTATACTGACTGTAGTCATAAGCTGTCCAACAACCAATATCATACAACTGTACAGCATTATGTTTGGTATCAGAGATAGACCTAGCAACAGTAACAACAACAACAACAACAACAACAATAATAATAATAATGACGATGAATCAAACGCGGAAGTTTACACAAATGCATATTATTTAAATTAACTTATAATAGTATTAATGAGGTAAAATAAATTAATATTAATATTTAAAAACAGTGTCAGTAAATATCAACTATATCGCGACATTTTGAAAATCGAAAATCTTCATGAAATTTTGCCAGATGAAAGACCTTGGGGAACTATTAACAATATATTAGTATGGAATGGGTTGCTTTCTTCTTTGTTTTTTTATTGAGATTACTCGATTTCCGCCATTTTGACCCAAATCAAAGTCATGGCTGAAGCCGAAGTTGCTGATCTTGCCTCGACTCTCTCTGATATCCTTCAAAACCTTTCCTATCACTCAAATCGTATTCTGATTGGGTTAGCCTGCGAAGCAGGCGTTCGCTTTGTTTTTCGTCTGATTTAGAACCCAACCCTCCCGCCGCACGAGCGAAGCGAGTGGGAGCGAGCACAAAGCGAAGCGAGTGACACTGTCTCACTTGGTTGAGGATAAAATTGATGTCCGGCCTCTTCTGTCAAACAAAAACTGCAGTCGAAACCAAAGCAGGACTTTCTAGTTTCCCCAAAAGACCGCCGTTCCAGAAGTTTAAATTTCCTCGTCAAATTATTTTTAAAGCAATGGTTTGATGATCATGGCAATGCTGCATTATTAAAACTGACAGAGGTGGGATGTAATGCTATGAAAAGCTTCTAAATAGAAAAATTGCACGTTATCCCTTGCCATTTTGTTTGTTTTTCTTGCTTAAGGTTACTGAACAGGTTGAAATGTGAAAAAATCCTGAAAATTGAAAAAGCAAATTATGTTTTATTGAGAAAGATATTTAGAATAAACACTTTTTTTTAAATAGCTAATTTCGTTCGCAAGTAAATGCAAAATGAACTTTTTTACCGGCAGTCGGAAGCTTACATGGCTCATTGTTCAAACGCTGTTTTCTCGGTTCCAGTTCTTACACGAATGAGGGTTGTAAAAAATATCAATTCGGCGAGAATTTAAATGAAACTTGGCAAAACTATAGAGAAATACTTAAAGAACAAAACCGTATCGACGAATTTGAAAAGAAGTCCTGGTTGATTTCTTATTAATCAATTTCTGCGCTTCTTGGCTAAAAATATTTGCAACTTTCTAAAAACGTAAATAATGATCGGCTTTCTTACATGCTATCAGTGTATCCCCTTGGGAGGGGATACACTGATAGCATGTACGAGGGGCAAATTTACAATTCTTGCTGAGTGGGGTACCTTACCTATCCGGGGTTTCCTACCGGCATGTAAATTTTTCCAACTGTAACATTATGCTTTTCTTCTTTCCCTCTAGGTCCAACGACCAAGTGGCCACTGGGCGGTAGTGGGAATTACAAGTTGGGGCGAGGGGTGTGCTATGCCTGGCAAATACGGGGTATACAGCGATGTAATGAACCGAAAATACAGCAGATGGATAACAAGAAAATCGCGCATATTTCCCAGAGAATTCTAAGATATAGAGCTGTATCTTACACTAGTTTTGAATACAAGCTGCGCCATTCCAAATGATGTTCTGTTTAGATTTTGTTTAGGCTAGAAGTTTTTTACTTTAAAGAAAACTCAATCTTATTGCTAAGCAACAGTTTTAATATCTCTGACAAAACAGAAGTTTATATATCTGTTTACACTTTTAATATTTGAAAACTTGCGAGTTTTTGAGTGTGTTTAAGTGGTCAGCGGAATTACGCTGTGTCAAATATGCATCTTAGGATGTTTTAGGGAGTCAGATTTAAAAACAAAAAAAAGTTTGCTTTTTTGATTTTTATACAGCGCATTTTGCACATAATGATCATTGACTTTGCCTATCTCTTAGTAAGTTAAAACTGTAGTGGCAGAAAACTAAATGTATCATAGCATGCATGTATTTACGATACCTATTGCACTTAGAATAAAAATAATTAATAAAGTCATTAAACTTACTTTCTAGTGTGTAATATTCTTAATTCTGTCAGGAATCTAAAATTGCTCCGAGAGTTAGACTAGATTTTTAAAAAGGGTCTACTGCTTATTTGAATCAGCCTTACGAGATAGTATACGTAGGCGCGAATGTCGCATAATTGGTGGTTATTACATTATATTACATTACATTACATTACATCGTATTGCATTGCATTGTATTGCATTACATTACATTACTATACATTACATTACATTACATTACATTGCATTACATTGCATTGCATTGCATAGCAGTGCATTACATTACATTACGTTACATTACATTGCATTGCATTGCATTACACTACAATACATTACAATACTTTGTATTACATTACATTACATTACATTACATAACATTACATAACACTACATTACATTACATTACGTTACAATACATTACATTACATTACATAACATTGCATTACATTACATTACATTACATATTATGTTTACTGATCCATCGTAAATGTAAACCATTAAGGTAATGTAAAACCACCAAGTATGTCATGAAATTGAACTATGAATGTATGTAATATAGCTCGAATTGCCGTAAATATAATAAACGTTAATCATAATGGTAACAATACCCCCAAAGTAAATGTCTTAATCGTTGTATGAACAGGTCTTAAATGAAAGTTCATTCAGAGTTAGGATAGTATAAGCTTTGCAAATTGCGTTACGTTAACTCAAGCCTTAGAACTGGACTTTGCCCGCCTTGGTAACTTACGGTACGTAGGAACTTATGGGACGATAAAAATATTTTGGCTGTTAAAGGGTATTAAATATTTCTAAAGTTTCGACTTGGATGTTGCCGGCTTAGTTACCGCGAACCATATATTTTATTCTATGTTCTTTCTTTTTAGGTAATTAATAGGATCATGTTGTACACCACTCACTTGGCAGACTAAGGCTGTGTTTACGTGACACCGGATCGAGTTTCGTTCCGGATCGAATTGGATTTCATTCGACATTTACATTATTAGAATCGAAAATTGGCAAATCTGCATTGTTTCAGGTCAGCACACACATTTCTGGTCGCCATCTTGGATTTGTACCTCAAGGTATGCATTCGCTATGCAGCGCCCCGCTGACCTAACAATCGAAGGCTCTGGGGATGAGACTGATCTTGTTCCGGAATAAACTTCGATCTCCGTTTACATGATTCCGGAATAGAATCTCGCACTGGAATGAAAGGTTCGATCCGGAACGAAAACCAAGTGCGAACTCGATCCGGAATGACTTCACTTTCGTTCCGGAGTCATGTAAACACTATGTACTCAAATGAAGAGCTTCAAGAGGGGGAATGAAGAAATCGGAGCGAGCTCGTTCCGGATTGAAACTCGATCCGGTATCATGTAAACACACTCTAACTAAATCTTTGAGATTACCAATCACATTTCAGACTAAATAAAGTTTTGCGACTACCGTTGCAGACTAACTAAGTATTTGAGACCACCAATCACGTTGCAGACTAACTAAGTCTTTGAGACCACCAATCACGTTGCAGACTAACTAAGTCTTTGAGACCACGAATCACGAGGAGAAAGGGAAAACAACATGCAGGAAAGACATTGCTTTCAGTTTTTCAGACCCAAAATTAGATATAGACTTTGATTAATATCTCAAGACATAAAAATGAATATGGTTAATACGAATGTAGCTGTTTGGGACTTATTAGGACTCGTCAGCACGACACAGCTAACAAACAAGGAGAACATACAGTAAAGTGTTAGCGTAACGCTTGTGGGATATGGCTTTGAAAGACAAACTCATAAGTTGGTCAATTGAAGCTACTATATTGGGCACTATGGCCACATGAGTAGCGGGCATTACCCTTGAATCTACCCTAAAATATAATGAGCCTTATTACAGCTCATCAGCACGGCACGGCTAACAAATGCGCTCAGTTTCCCAAGGAGAACATACAGTATAGTGAAAGCATAACGGTTCATCACACAAGAGTTATGCTTTCACTTTACACTTCTTTCAGTTATATTATGATCACAATTGTACTTAATACTGTATTCTTGAGTATAAGCCTGCAACACTGTCTGTTACTGAACTAAAATGTATCCAAACGCCTTTAGGTTTAGGTTTCCGGTACCAACGTTACCGCAGGTACTGCTGTGGTATCCAAATGCCGTGCCAAACCCAATCCTGGTATCACATGACAAACAATCATTCTGCTCATTGCCAATCAATCCTATTCTTGTATCAGTTCTTCTATCATGAAGAATTCCCCGAACATTGAATCCTTCCATGTTGCAATTCACCTAAAAAAGACAAAATATATGTTTTCTTTTTGTTTGCATCACTTTTAAAATTAGTTTGCCAATTAACATTTTTTTAATTGTTAATAAGTCAAAATAAGGAAACTACCAAAAGATCTAAGAAATAGTATCGACAATTTTGAGACAGTACAACCTTTTTTAGGATATTTACAAAACAAGTTTAGCTGATTCAAGTGCCATCATTAACTCCAGAAAGTATAGAGTGGTAAAATAACTGTTATCTTTTTTTCTAAGAGGGTACGGTAACGAATCCTGGAATCTGATTGGTTCTTAGGGCGGTCCATATTTTCCTATCTCTGCCCACGGTCACAGTAACGCTTTTGTGAATTTTTGTTATTGTGTTTACAACTATGTTCAATAAAATGGGCACATTTTTCAATTAGTAATTAATTGATTAATTATAAACTCTCGCGAAAGTTTCAGAATAATAAAAGATTATTAACCGAGCGCGAGGTCTGTATGGATAAATATCAGAAATAACACTTCGATTAGGAATCCTTGTGACATAAAAAGATCGCATAAACTCCTTTCTTTTACACGTTCTTGAAAAAGCTATTCAAGGCACTATCAAATTGCAGTAAGCGCCAAAATTCCAGGAAAGTAGATAGCAATTTTGCTCTGTTAATAAATAAAGATCATTCACTGAGGTTTTGAAAAATTGTTATTGGAAATATTCGCGCCCCTTGTCGTATTGGCTTTGTTGGTTGCATCGCTATCAACTGTTTTAGACAGATATTGCCGCATTAGTTCATATTTGTCATAATTCACCTATGATAAAATAGTTAAAGCTTGATAAAGCTGACAAAATAGTTTGAAACCAAAAGTTTTTGAACTAAAAGGTTCATCATCAGGGTTAAAACTAGTAAAAAACTTTTAGTGCACAGTTATTAACGAAAGTTATAACAGTGCCATGAGTTCCAAACCGAATGCACATGTTGAGAAGTTATCCATTTCTCAACAAAGCACTAAATCAATAATTTCCAGGTAGTGCTTAACCTGCGCGTAACGAAGGCCCCAAAATATTTAAGGAGGCATTATGGTTGAACGCCACTTTTTGAAGGCTTTTGGCGTTACTTTTGATGATATCACCGTGCCTACTTTGAAATTTTAAAAATCCTCAATTACATTCACAGACTGAATGCCAATGAAGCATCTTAATCTTGAATATTTTCAGATTTTTCGGATGAGATTTAGGTGTTAAGTTTAGGGGGAGAGAGAAATTCGAATTTTGGGATTTTAAGAGAAGTTAAAAAATTAATTTTGAAGTTGATATTTGATAGAAAATCGCCAAAACGTCCCCAAACCAAAGCTGCACTTGCGCATGGTCAGGAGGAACGGTTTGGTGCTTGTCCTAAACATTTCTCTCTTCAAATCTCCTCAACTCTTTCACTATCCACTAAAATTTTAAATAATGCGACTTAATTATTTGCAACAGATCCTTTGTTATCAAATAATTTTTCAAGTAGTGCCGCAGCCAAACCATTTTACTGTGTCTACACTCATGCACCTGTAAAGAGCTCCCCGTAATCAATGACTTCCAAGTGTTTCTCCCCAGTGACGTGTTTCTGTATGTTCCATCGGAAATGAGTGCGTGCAAGGACGAACCCGAGTAGGTCAGCGGTATCCACTTGAGTGTGCCCCCATATTTCATCCCAAGGCACAGATTGATAAAGGACACTCCCCAGTATGTAGAGAGCTTTGTCTCCTGGTCATCAAAACCGGTTTGTCCGGCTGATGGATTGAAGGTTTCTTTATTCGTCCATTGTGAAGACTCGTAGTGAAATGTGCTCTATAGTAAAAAATAAATAAATCGAGAATAATACACTAACGAACTAAGAGGTATTTATTTTCGAGTGTTCAAATCAATATATATTTAATGAGTGCACCAAAACATTAGAGATGTCGAATTCAAACACAACAGAAACAACAGTGTCTTGTAGGGATTTAAAACACTTTCGGAGATAATTGTTAAAGCGAACAACTTTCATTCACTTTCCTCTATAAATACAAGGCCTCAATCGAGTTCCTCCTTCTCTTGGTATTTACATTTTCACTTTGTTCAATTCCCGTTGTTGCAAGACACAAGCCTCTCAGCTATTGCGGGCGACTAAGGGAGGTGAGCCCGCAACTTAATCTTGACATAAGATCTCGATTTTGCGTCAACTAAAATTGTTCTGCCAAAATCGATCAATAATCACTCGTTCCGTTCTCGAGAAGTTTTAAATCACCTGATCAGATGAGCTTTTGAACAAGTGAAACATGCTATTGTAAAATTACTGGTAGTAAAAGTTGGAAGTTGCGGTTCAGGCAAAGTTATGGATTAACATAATTATACATGCTAACAGTAACTTACAGACACTATTATTGGGCACCAAGGCCAAAATGGGCTTGTGAGCATAACTGCTAACAGTCGTGGACAGTTGTAATTTTCTTACTGGGCCTCATCAGCATGGCACAGCTAACAAAAAGGTTCAGTTTCAGAAATGGGTATAAAGAAGAGTAAGCAAAACTACCTTTTTCTGACGAGTACGGATAAGCTACTCGAACCCATAAAACGAAATACCGGTATCTTAAAGTGTCTATTACTGACGTTAAAATATCGTATAGTGACTGAATTGTTAGCTAATGTTAACTTTGTAGCGAGAGGAAAACCGGGGTATCCGGTAAAAAGCCTTCCAAGTTAGATTGAGATCGACAAACCTCAGCCACGTGAGAAGCCCGGGAATCGAAGCCGGATCTTGGTCTTTGTCGTGGAAGGCTCGAGTGATGCCGACTTTACATTTTACAGCCAAACTTTGCTGATGTTTTAACAAACTACCCGAGGCAATAGACCGAGGTAGGTTTTTAAAACCAAAGTAAAGTTTTTCTTCATTCGGGCTGACCACAGCTGGTGAATAAACATTTTATTTTTTTATTACCGTGCTTAATTATAAAAAATAGAATGATAGACTTGGTTTTGTCTTGTTCGTTGTCAAGATATTAGAATTCACTTGAACTGTCGGTGGTCCGATTTGCGAGAATCGACCAGAAGAAATAACGGACCTCACAAGAGCCAATTAGAAGGAGGGAATTGACAGATTCCGAACTTCAAAATAATCTGCTAATGAATAGAACATTCAACAATTTCAGTTTAATGAACATTGTTGTTATACCTTTGTTCCGTCTATCTTCATGATCAGCGTCCATCCGCCCGAGCTACATCCCGTCAAATTGCTTAAGTGACAGTAAACCTTTTGAGACACAGACTCCACGTGGAATGTGTACGCGATGTCTTGCCGATGACTTAAAATAACAGAAGTTATAATGTAGAGTAACAATACTGTTACTAATACTATTACTACCATCACCATCACCACCACCACCACCACCACTACTACTACTACCACTACTACTACTACTATTATCATTATTATTATTATTATTATTTTTTTTTTTATTATTATAATCAAACTAAGATACCTTTTAATAAGTTCTATTGATCATGAATGATATTGTAAAAACAGTTCGCTTTGACAATATGTAACAATTTACGTCATGTCAATAAA
>JAOCNB020117539.1:0-18928 GCA_026546465.2 Palythoa caribaeorum | reverse complement strand
TCATTATCATTATCATTATCATTATCATTATCATTATCATTATCATTATCATTATCATTATCATTATCATTATTATTGTTGTTATTAACCGCGAGAAAAAGGACACGTGAAACCTAATGCAAAATGTTTCTAATATCGAGGATAAACTTACCGGTACGTCAGAACTTATAGTGAGGGTCGATGGGGTACCCTTCTTAGAATCACGCGTACACGTAGATAGATTTCCAGGCCCACTCACACCAGGGCTTCCCTGTGGTCCCTTCGGTCCTATTGTCCCATTGGCTCCCTGGGGACCAGTTTCCCCTATTTGGCTTTCTTTGACTTCAGCCTTAGAAAATTAAAAAAAAAAAAAAAAAAAACATTAACTTATGTAACTTCGGGCGCCATGTTGGAGGAGTTCGAGAGGAAACACCGGGGAGAGAAAAATAACTGGTTTGGGGGAGGGGAGGGTGAGGGAAAAGACCAACCTCCCTACCCCTCGAGGTCCATATTTTTCTTTTCTCCCTAGTGTTTCCTTTCAGCTACGCAGGCTAAGAAAACATAAATTATTAAAAAAAAGAAAACGAAATGAAAGCATTGGTGTTTAAAGAAACAAAGGGTGATTACCAAATTTTAGTTGCTGTTATATCCTGGAATAGCATTGTGAGGGATTCGATTTTGTTCTTACAGTTATTTGATCACTGATGCCGCTGGCTACAATGCTTACGTATAGCTCATTTAATATCCTTCGTATCTTTTGATTGGTTTATCTGTAAGTATTAAAAATTTCTGACATCTCTAAAGTTTATGGGGAATCTTTTTGCATAATAGGATTGATATAATTTATAGGATTTAGATGGATACGTTATCGCTCGTTTAGATGGTAAGAGTAATTTCAGATACTATGTATGATTTTCGTCAGTACATAGCTAGTAGAAGGAGATTACTGATTATGGTCACTGTAAATATGAAACAGGGATGTCATTTTTACGGCATTTGTAACGTCAGATATGTGAGTTTATTCCAAATGAAGGCTTTATTTCTTAGATTGTATTATTAAACATGATTTCTGAGTATTACTTTAAAAATGAAAGATTTAGCCTAACTACTGAAACACTGACGTCTAAGAAGAGTTCTAAAAAAATAGAGTTTGTCACAGTCAACAATGGCGCCACGTTTCGTTAGTTTAGGTTCGGGAATTTTGAAAAAGGTAGTCAGTTCTCCTAAAATTCCATTTGAACGAAAGAAAAGCTCACGGTTAAGTTAACAGATTGATAAGGAATAATGAGAATGAGTAAAAATGTAACCCAGCAAATGGATCACACCGTGATCCTTCGTGTAGTGGCTATTGTTTGCAATTGATATGTTGAAACGCGCCCATCGGTTTTGCTTCTTTTTTGAGGCTCTTGTACGGCGTAGCTCTGCACTGGCAAGGCTTAGCCACAACGGCTCTACCAAGGCCAGGGTAGACACCAGCAGAGCAACGAATAAAAACTTGATTTTAAAAAAATTAGGGGTAGTTCCCCGTAACCGTACTGTTCCAGTGCGAACGAATGCATGGACAAATAAATAGATCGCATTTTCTGTAAATAATGTAGGTTTCAACAAGATCTAAACACGAGGTCTTACCTTTTTTGCTATTGTTGAGTTAACAGTTGTTAAACTGTTACTTAGTTCTGCATCTTTCGATTCGAGAGCAGGTTTGGCGGAGTCAATCTACAAAAATTGCAGATGATGGAATAAATAAGATTTATAGAATAAATAAGAGAATGAATACAATTTTAATTACTAGCAACATACTTTTACCTACATTATTCAATAGACTAGTGTTAGCTGCATTCACACGACCATCAACCGCAGTTATAAGGCTAGTTGTCTCTGCATCCATCGAATAAAGAGTTGAATTTATCTAGGCAGAAAAAAAGATTATGTTATATACCCTAAAAAGTCATTTTGTAGTTTAGGGGGAGGAGGAAATGAATTTCATCCGCTTAACACTACAGAAACAGGATATAAGCACCGGCTCCAATGGGCCACTGAGGCTCGTAAAATGATTTGGCTTTTAGCCTTTTGCTACTTCAGTGACAGAACAAAATGTAAATTTGCACAATAAATGTTGATTGAGAGAAAAAAGCTGTCACCTGATGTTCACTTCAAAAACTTGCTTTTTAGATAAGCGCCGCCCTCAAATAAGAACCGCCTCCGATTAAACGCTGCACCAAAAAATCAGCAAATCAAATAAGGGATGCGTTCCTTATTCGAGTAAATACACTAATGTAAGATGTAGTGTAACATTAGGCTGTCATGTGATATGTGGAGAACCAATCGCGTAGCCAGAGGTTTGACGCAGTCCTTAAGGGATTATGGGTTGATTGATTTCGAAACCCTTTCAAAAAATTTTTTGCAGCACTGGAGCCTGTGCATGATTGTGAAAACGATTCCCTTCCTCGGTTTTTGGATTATGGTCCCCTTCAACACGTTAGTACTCAGCGCTAGCTACAACTAAGGAGGGTATATATCCAATATATCCAAACAAAAAATAAAAACTGACCTTTGTTAAGTCCGTAATGACTCGATGAAAAAGATTTTTAAACTGTTAAAAAAGAAAAGAACCATTTTTTAGTCCAGATAAATAAACAAAATAAAACTATTACTGGACATTAATCCTGAAACTTAGCGACGTTTCGCCTAGAAAGACTAGGCTTCTTCATGCACGATCGTTGGTGCCGGCCGAGATGCATGATGGGACAGTCTAGTGAATAGCCTATCTAACACTACTTCTATCCCAACAGGCTAAATTAAAATTAATTACCTAATTGAGGGTGTAACGAACCTTCATCGTAATGGGACCGCTATTTCCCAGGGATCCAAAAATTACTAAGGTGACTTTAGCCGTGCTTCCACTGTTTGGGTTGATACCAGTACTGATGATGACTTCATAAGTATTTCCTGGGCCCGCTTCATCCGTCACCCATATTGGTGGACCAATCTGGTAAAGCATCCAGAACCTTTATCACACACAAGTTCCCAAGCAAATGTCATCTAGTTGTAGATAAAACTAATTGTAAGAACCCCATTTAACTCAAAGTACACCCTAGTAGAAACCGATCCTATGATATCCGTTTCGCTTTTAACATCTTTAACTAATAAGCAGTTGAGGTAACTACATTAGTGAAGCTTCGGACCATTTCTAAGACACTAAAATATGTTTCACCCAATATAAGGTTATCAAGGATGGTCGAAGATTCCTGCCTGTATTAACTGGACTCTGGATTCTTTTTCAGTATTCCAGAACTCCTTAACTCGATTCCGTGTTTTGATTTGACTTGACTGTAAAATATCGTAACGGAAATCCGTTTTCCTCGATTGGATTACGGTTTTCCATGACTGGACTTGGGATTCCCTTTGCTGGATTCTAAATAATACCAAATGATGAAGTTGACCAAATGATTTCTGGCTTCCTTGACTGGATTTCGAAATTCCTTAACTGGTATGGGGATGCCAAATTCTAATCATGTGAAGTTGATTCTGAACCGTCAAGAAAGAGAACAAATTCGAATTAAAAATTCAAGTTTGTGCGGGTCTTGACGACATAAACAGTGGGTACCCTATTTTGGATAAGCTTAGTACAATGGCAGGTCTCAATGTGTTAATCTCATTGATTACCTTTTTGTCATCTCGTTTGTCGGCTCTTCTTGCCAATACAGCTGCAATGATGTACAGAAGGAAGATGCAAATTATTGTTGCTAGCACAGCAACATTTCCTGTTACACTCAGTTGGGACAATGCTAAGAAGACTTTGTCAAAATCAATCGGGTTCGGTGCCACAACAACACCACCTCCAAACGACGTTAGGTGGTTACATAGACACTGTAAGGAGTTGTCAGTGATATTTTTGCCAGCCTGTTAAAAGAAGGAGAATATAATTGTGGATGTAAGCTGGTTAGTAGAGTGAAACAAATAATCCGATAATAAATGAATTTATTAGGCTACTAGGGCTTATTAATCTTCAAAAAATAGTTCGCAATTCGGAATTGTCTTGATTAAAGTAGTTCTCAATGTATGATAGTGCTGGAGCTCGATATAGCATAGCTTTCTTTGTAGCGTAAATAAGCCAGACTTTGAGCCGGGGTTTGAACCAGGTACCTTGTAGTTAGAAAACAGAAATCTTACCAATACACTAACCACGACACCCGTCTAGCTCCCAGCACTGCTGCACAAAAAAAGAACACTGAAAACTTCTCTGTTGTCATATGTTGGCTTATCTCCCTCTGTTTCGCAATCAAACATTGGGCACATGCTTTATCTCGTCTTATATTGAAGCTGTATACAACCTTTTCAAAAATCTTACAATGATATGAGAAGCCTATTTTTTATATCGCCTTATTTTATATCTAGCAATCAAATATGAGGGCCAATTTTTTTCAATCTAGCTTTCTTGCTTGCAGCCACAAAAAATTGCAGAGTAAGCCAAGAATAAGAAATTGCCTTTGCTTTAAGGTTATCTTTCCTTCAGTGAATTTTCTTTTTTTTATCGTACAAGGTATTCATTATTCCTGTAAACGCTTGCACTATACGCTTTAAGCCAAAGTAAATATCTTTTAAACAATTTAAACATCCCTGCCACACTGGAGCTTTCAATTTAAATGTTAAAAACCTTAATGTTAATTTCCTAATTTGACTATAGTCTTACCTTACCTTACCTTACATCCATCTGAAGTCCATATTTGCTTGGAATCTGACCAATATAAACAGTTTGGTTTCTCGATGTTTATTGTATAATTTACATCAGTTCGTGGATCATACTGTGGTATAATTGTTTTGTTAAGAAAAAGAGCAGGGGTTGGAGGAGGATCTTTATCTTCAACGCATGCTCTTTTTTGCCTCCGCTGTCCAAAACAGGATCTTCTTGACCTCTTTAAGGGTTCACTGCTTTTTGGTTGGCGCAAAATTCCGATGTAATACAAGCCAGTGTTTTTGATAACATCTTCACCAAAAAAAGCCGTGTATGGATTTCCGCTACAATTTGAAAAGATGGCTTCTGGTCCTGCTAATTCGCTAGAGCTACAAGTTGACAAGTCTGGCAAAAGAAACCGTTTATCGTAGTCATCAACTGTAGGACGCTTACCAAATTTGATAAATAACTCCAGAGTACCGTTTTCAGGAATAACTGTTACGGAAATGGAAGTTCCTAATTTCTCCACGGAAGTTATATGAATTTTCATTTTCCCAGGTTTCATGAATAAATGTCCGGTGCCATTAACTGGAGATGGGATAGACGATTTTGTGTTTATAGGCATTTTAATTGATATGGGGTTGGCCAATCCAGAAACTGTAACACCTTGGATGCCAAAGTTGACCACGCCAGAAGTTACACTCTTTGCGCTGTCATCCCAGACATACGGGTTGGATGGAAACGTCTTCAACTGTAGGAGAATGTTAGAAATATATTTGAATCTGCTCCTGAATTAACTATATGCTTGCACAAAATAGTTGTTTATCAGCAAGATAACTACAATTGGTTTTGGGTCCATTAAATCCTGCCCCAATTGCTAAACAATTTAGGAAGAGCCACCCGTTAAGTGAATACAGTAACTTGTAAATGATAGATAATGAAAGCAATTGAAACTTTTGAATGCTATGAATCACGAACAACAGATAATAATTAAAATAACAGATGGTGATAAGTTTGTGAGTGATTTGAACAATGTACGCACAATTTTGGTTTTAATTTCAACTTTCGGAGCAACAAAAAATATTTGAAATGTCTGTTGATGACAAGGTGTAATATTTATCAATATTGCCGAAATGTATATGACCTCCCAATGTACCATCAATCTTCATCTGTGAGGGGTAGGTTGAAAAAAAGAATAATAAAAAAACTAAAAACTGTTATTTATATTTCAGAGCAGCTCTAGAGCTAATGTCTTCGAGCACACACGAACTACGACACAATTAAGAATCCCAGTTTGCAGGAGGCAGACCAGTTGGCTATTTACAAAACGTGGTGGATTTGACTCTGGGATTTACCCGAAGACACATCCAACTAGTGATCAGAGCGGGACTTGAACTCGGGTCAACCGCTTTCAAGTCCTGGGCCCTGACCACTAGGCCACACTTGCCTCAAAAAAAAATTAAAATAAAAGCCATAGGTACTGTGTTGCTGGATATATGTATAAGTAAATGAAATAAAAGACATAGGTAATGTGTTGCGCTCGGGTCCAGTGACATACGTAGACTTCCTTTGTGTTTGTGGCTAGCGGGTCCAGTGATAGCTTGCTTGGTAGGGTAGACCTACTCTATGTCTGGCTGACTTCATTTTTCGCAAAACATGCTAGACACAAACCAATACGAAACTCCGAATGCATGATTGAACATCAGTTAAGTACAGTCGAAAGACTTGCAAATGTGTGAATATCTTTAAAAATGTTTATGGGGAATATTCATTTTTTTTATCTTTTATAGGGAATTGACAAATTTTATCTTCCCGCTCAAATCACACTCGACAAGTTTCTGGATTGGCACAAGTTCTGCATCATAGTTTAATCTCAAAAACTTTTGTCACTGCCAATCATACTTACTACAACATTTAATGGAGACTGGCCAGCTAATTTGGAAATTTCTTTTCCAGGGGGTAGAGCGATTTCATTGTCATCTGTACCAACTTGGAAATCGTTGAGGCCTTCTGGAGACACTTTTGCAGCCACTACTGTTATTTCACCAAAGTTTAGAGTTGTACCTTCTTCGCCTACTACCAAATTCGACAAAATACCTTCCACGACTGAGTTTATTTGATTTTCAACGTCTTCAAAAGATTTCTTTTGTAGCTGAAAACATTGAAAGTGACTTGTGTCAGTACATCGCAACGACTTTTATGAATTTTTCTATCTGTGCTTAGGTGAATAACTTTTGATAAAAACAAAACTGTCTATTATTTTCAAACTACCTAGTATTTATCTTCTTTAAAGCATATCTTGTTGAAAATCCTTTTAAAAGAGAAATAGTCAAGTCAAGTCAATTTTATTTGTCCTGGGTGGCCAATTAGCTGCAAGGCTTGTATCTTTAGAGGCCCTGGTTCCTCTGAAAATGTCTCTCTAAATTACAATTTAACATTTATTTATTTTATTCTATTATGAAAATTAGTAAACTGATAAAGGCCTATAATTACACCTTCAACACCTGCGTATGCGTTTGCAGCCTTCATTACTGGGTTCTAACATCACATAGAGCATATTCATAAACGGCGGCGATTTTAATATTCTTTTATGTACATTGAAATTAGCCAAACTGAGTTTAACTTTCTGTTATGTGCAATAAGAGGACATAGTTGTTTGAACGCTTGACTAAACACAGGACTACCAGTGACACCAACAAACAGTTTAATCTTCAGGGACGGTTGACTTCACGGTTCCCGATAACTCATGGTTCATCCAAAGTGCTTGACAACAAGTCGCTTAAATAGCCTTCTCGCTTTTGAATACTTTACAAATTCGAAAACCTCTTCAACTCCACTCTTCTTGAATTCACTTCAACGACTACTCTCTATTTCTGAACTCGTGTGACCTGTATTCATTCAGTCTAAAACGATATTCTAGAAAATACTAGAAGTATAATCATTCAAAACCATTACATCATACTTATATAAATTCTTACTGTAAACAATAAAATGTTCTAGAATATTCCGGGATCGAATGTTCTAGAATATTCCAAGATATTCGATAGAGAGTTCCTGAATGTTCTAAATGTTAACAAGAATGTTCTAAAGCGTCCTATATTATTCTAGACGGTTCTACATTGTACTCTGGAATGTTTCTACAGAGTTCTACTTGTAAACTAGAGTATTTTTAGAATTATGCAGCACAGTCACGAGCTTTCTAATAATATAAACAAAACAGGGGGAAAACACCTCAATTTTTGTAACACTTTCATAAGAAAATATTACCAAAACAAGGATAGTTCGGCTAATTTAAGTGTAGACAAAAGAATGTAAAATATCACTGACATTTAAATAAAAATTGACAGAATAGAAACAGAAGATCCTTGTTAAAGACCCATAAGAGAGTATCCGCATGCATGTTTGTGGCATCAAAGCTAAACCGTATATTTCCAAACAACGATTCACGCATACCTTCTGGCTGACGTCGTTCGAATCATTCTGCGCAGCTAGGACGTTCGAAATGGCAGTCACAACGTTATTCTCAGTGATCTTGATGTATGTGGCCTGGGAAAGAACTCTTTGTTCTCTAAATGCTTGTAATTGATTGTTCAGCGCTTGAAGCTTTTTCATGGCTTTTTCCTAACCAACGGGAGAGACAATTTAATTTGTTTCTAGCGTACTAGCTTACCCAGTCTAAACTTATCGCTTTACAAAATAAAATAAAAAAGATTGAAGCCCTTACGGAACAAAGAGCAGATTTCTTTGCGGAAAAAGATTAGAGTTCCCAATTTAGGCCTTTGCAACATGCATTTACGGAATTGACTTATAGGAGAACTGTGTTGCTCCATTAAATGTAATCTGAAATCAGTTTGTTTATCTCTTACCGAAAACCAGATTTCAGACTGCTGTAATACACTTTACCTATTTAAACGCCATACTGGTAAAGCTCGAGTTTAAGATCATCGATCATCTTTGAATTGAACTGAACTGAACTGAACATGAACTGAACTATTTTAGTGTGGGTGAAATAAGACGGGAGACGAAGTTGAGGCGAGCCGTTGCATTTTTAATCGTATTGTTTTATTTACTATCAAAAATGCAAAATTACCGCAATATCACAAAAAAGATTCGCGAGGAAGTCTAAATAGAAATCAAAACGCTTTCAAAAATTGTTGGCCTTTGAACTGGAAAGGGGGAAATGAGTAGTGAACGGTTAATAAAGCTAGTCTCATTTACATCATATCAAACCTTTGAATCTCTGGTGAGCTCATCAGAAACTTCTGTCACCAGTGACAACAGAGTAGATGCCATTATCATATCCCGTAGGTTTCTTCTCTCTACTTCGACGATTTGGCGAAGAATCAAATTCTTAATCTGAAATAAAGTTTATTGTATTGTATTTTATTACATAAGGGAATACAAGCCAATAATAATTATAATGTTTTTTAAGAGAAAGCATCATAACAATAATAAATGATAATAATGAAAACTTTATTTGACTTTAATGCGAACAATGAAATAATTGCCCGTTTTTCCGAACCAGAGGCCAATATTTGATTACTCGATTGCTCAGATCCTGGCGTGAAACTTGTTTTTGCTGAGGAAGGAAAATCGGAGTACCCGGAGAAAATCGGAGTACCCGGAGAAAACCCTTGGAGTCAGATTGAGATCGATAAATCTCAGCCCAGGTTTCGATCCCGGGTCGTAGAAGTGGGAGACGCTAACAATGACTGACTGCCCCGAAATACGTAGAATAACAATAAAAGCAACAATTGGTCTTTCTTAGTTGTACATATACGTTATTGAACAAGCATGAGCCCAAGATGGCTGGATATTGGCCAAGTTCTTTTTATTACGTTATTATGGTTCGTCTCGGTCCATAAAAATGCAAAAAAAAGAACGAGGCTAATATCCAGCCATCTTGACTGAACAAGCTTGTTCAATATAGGATTTATTATATGGCCAAAGAACTTCACTCTAATACTGTTCTACGTAAGACAAAAACACTTCCGTGTCTTCATATAACTTTCGTCGGTTTTTGTTGACGAATAAATTTACAAAACTCGTCTATGAGTTCTTTGTTTTGACTGACTCCATTACCCAAAACTCCAAGTATAATTCCGTTCCAGGCAATTTTTTTTCTTGCGGGAACACAATGGGCAATCCCGAGCAGGCAAGATGGGCCTATCTTGTCCGCTCGTGTAACCAATCAGAACACAGAATTCGCTTCATCTTGCCCGCTCGGCGAGCCTGCCATATAAAAATAAATGATTAAAAAGATGACAGCTTGCCCTCAAAATAGCTCATAAATTGCTAGTCAAGGCGTGTAGCTAAAAACTAACATATTATACACAAACATAAATTGCTGATAGCCTTATCGAAATTCTCATAACGTATAAAAAGTTATTTTGTAACAATATTTGTAAAAATACCTCTGCTCTGTCTGCTTTATTTAATGCTACCATTCCAACTTGTCTCATTGATATAAGCACGTTTATCGCTATCTGAAATGCACTGAAGTATTGACTCTTTTCAATAAAGTGGCTCAACTCACTACCATTTCCCACCATCTTGTGTAATTCCGAAGTTAAATTTGTAGAACTGTCGTTAAAAGGTGCTGTAACCTGTTAGAAATACAAAAGGAATATCAATTGATTTCGAAAGAACAATCTAGGAGCGTCTTTAAAGTAAAAAGAAAATCGAGAAATATAGTTCCAACAAAGTTTAGATTTAGCTCACGATGTACTTATGACAAGTTGCTTACACGAAGTACCGCTCTTCCCGCCTTGTTGAACTCGTGACTGGCGGCCATGTTGGACTTTTGTATTCCTGTTTTGTTTGATAGAATATATCAGTTGATTTTGAGATTGTTATCAGTTTGACAGACGTTGCAGTACTGAGCTTCAACAAAAGTTAAACCATGTCTATGAAATGTCTTTCAATTTTGTTCAATTGTTTTGCCCAAAATTAGTTAAATGTAATGAACTTGTACACGCATGTCATAAGAAAAGTTCTTAAATTTCACACTTGCTAAATTTAAAAAAAGAAAACATAGCTACGATGTTTGCACAGATTAATGCAAACCGAGGTGCATTTTGGAGGAATCGAGAGCAGATAGTACAAACACGAGACCGAAGGTCTAGTGTTTGTGCCTGCTCGAGATTTCTCCCCGAGTTATTCTCCCATTTTGATTGGTTCTTGCCTATGATCTATTGGAGGACAGACGAACTATTTGCGTCACCATTAAAAAGTTTTTTAACTACATTTTGACGTCATCTATGATCTATTACTGAACAGACGCACGCCAACACGCAATCTATTTGTTAAATAGTGTCTGTGAGATCCAATATGGCGCCCTACAGTTTCAGGTTTTTAATCATTTTTAAAAACAATTTGAAGCTTCCAATTGACAAAAGAAATCCAGATAAAACAAAGGCAGCAACAAAATATGATGTGAACATTTTCGAAGGTAAGAAAAATATCACTTTGAAACATTAAACAAGTTTCACTCGACCGACTGCCGAGCATACATGCACGTGAAAGCTGTTTATTGTCAACGTTGCTTGCAGAAATTAAAACTTTGTCTATCAAATATTATCGCAGTTCTGTTATTTATTCCCTAGAGATTTTTACTAAAACAATTAAAATACTCGCTCTAAACTTTTATCAGCGATCGATAGAATGACTCGGGCTTCAGCTGACAGAAATTGCAAGCTCGTATTCTAATTGTTGAATAGAAGACAAATTTCCTACCTGAACAGACAATTCTTCCTGTGTGGTGACTCCGTAGTAGTTTGAAATCATAGCTGTTATATTTAGTTTGTGATTTGCTCCAGGGTCCCCAGGGGGTAAAGCGAGTGAATCGTAGGGCTTAAAGCCAAAGGAAAGGATGGAGTACAAGCCGTTGCCTAGCGACGCAAGAAACTCGTACGTGATTGGATGATGAGTGCCGTTCCAGTTATCACAAGCGAGCAGAAAAGTGGTATCTAGGCTTTTGCCAGAAGTTGGTTTTGCAGAGCAGTTTCCTCCCGATGGAACTGAAGACACAGTAAACTCGTAACTAGCAGCACCTTTGTTTTGCACATCCGTGATGCTCCACGCCTCTAGTGTGATGCGATACCTGCAAATATTAAGCACGTAATGACTGCCTCTGAAAGAAACAGTGAGTTTTGTTGCAATTTGCTGCACAAAAACGCAACTACTTGGAGTCATTATGCAAAGGAACTACTCCGTCGAAAGAATAAAGACATAATATAAAATGGTAAGAAGGAGTTATTTTCCACTGGGGTTACAATGTCACCTTTGTGTTGTGTTCGAAGATATATTAGTTCTTATACATACCTACTCATTAAATTGAACAAAGATAAAGTATTCAAGTGAGAGTGTTTTTCTTTAAGAAAAATCCAAATCCGAATTCCGAATAAAAAAGAGAGATTTTGTTTCTTCGGAAAAAATGTAAAACGGGATTGTGAATCCGAGAAAGAAATGCGTCCTTAGTTATAGATTTTGAACTTAAAGCTTTTAATAAACATAACATTAGTTAATACTATAAAAATACCTTGTGTTTTGTTGTAGTGAACCTTCTCTAAAAACAATGTTTTCCGAGGTCACATCGGTTATCGTTAATAGGCTAAGGTTTGCTACCGCTGACCACTCTAACTGTGTGTTCTTATAAAGTGTCCACTTATACTCAAGTTGCTCATTGCATGGATCGTTGAAACATTGTGACGTCAAACGGAGTTTCTCCGAAGGATTCAAATAGCGGTCACAATTGCTAAAACAGCTGGGAAGATAAGTAATAATTTAGCTGATACCTTCTTATTTGTCTTGAGGAAGAATTGATAAAGAATTGATTTCCTTTTCTTCCGTTATTAAAACTTAAGAAAAGGAAATAAAGTCAATAGATAAATGTTTGTTTATATTATTTAATTCATAGCACACCTAAGACTGTCTCTCTTTTGAATCCAGATAAAAATTGATAAGTACCGAATATTAAAAATGATTTCTTAAACAAACCTCTTCTGAAAAAATGAGACTGTTATGTTAATTACTGTCTTTGTAATGTTTTCAAATATTGGAAATTTTACAAAGAATGTAAGAAGTCATTAACTGTTTTGCCACCCGTTTGATTTGAAGTTTATTTACACATCGATATCTTTTTTGAAACTGTATGTATAGAGTGGACTTTTGGTCGCTAATTTATTTGCCTTTCGCAAGTTTTAAACTCATTTTTTTTTTATTTTGATTTTTTCTTCTTACAAATCTTGTTCGCTAATTACGCAAAATGCAAACAATGGCTTCAGCAATCGTTCGCCTAGAAATGAAAATTTATAATTGAGTTTTCAGTTTGAATAATGGAGTGCCAGCTTTTCTCGATCGTTTTCCCTCTTCATCTCAAGATGATATTTGACATTCCAAAAATGCAATAAAATATTGAATTATGAATTGGCGCTTGATTTTAGTTTTCATTCTTTATCTGAAGAATGCAATGCTGTTTATTGCAACCTAGGCAAAAACGTTTTACTTGGTTTTACTGTGAAAACACCTGAACATGAAGACAAAATAATTTTACTTGGGCAAAACAAAAAAGATGCTCTGCTGAGGATACTTTGTCTCTTAGAACTTAAGATTTAATCAAGAATTATGCTGAGTAGACTTTGGGAAGGAATTTAGAACTTATTTACTTTGAAAGATAGCCTTAAAGTGAATACCTGACGGTAGACTGAGAAGAAGATTAGTTGCTAAAGATATACTATTTAACTACGGTTAACTCCGAATAGAAGAATGAAAGTGAAATTTATAGTGCACAAAAGCCTTGGTGAAGAAATTTATAGCAGATAATTGAGAAGAACACAGAAGATTTGTCATCCAGATTGATCTTTCTCTAGAGGATAAATTAAAATGGAATGCGCTGCTAAAGGCTGAAAGAAAATGCAATGCAGAAGATAGTAGGAAAAGACCTGCTGAATCAAATCAACAACTCTTTTATTCAATCTTCTACACAAATGTGCGACTCGCCTACAAAAGCGAGACTCTTTAGTTCAATTGGTAGAGGATCGATTTGACCTCAAAACAGAGGGACATGCCCTCAATTCTTATCAGAAACTCGGAAAGTTTCTTTATTTAGTGGCATAAAATTCTTTTCCAAAAACATGCTTATATCTTACCTTATTGATACATGTGGAACTGGTCCTGGGATTAATTGGATATCTTGTTCGTAGAAATCACTTAATTCTGCATTTACAACAGTAAGTCTGAATGTATATGCTACAAATGCGAGCATCTTCGAAGGGTCCACCATCAAAACCCTTTTGGCTGACTCTAGCTTTCCTACACCATTTCCAAAACACCCGCTTTCAGTGGTAACCTCCTCATGTAGAGGAATAAGAATAACTTTAAGATTCGTTGTGTTGCCAAAACTTTCATTTTGTCTCTTGCAATACCAGTTAAAGGTTATTCCACTATAATTCCCTGGACCAACGTCCTTATCGAATGACGGTGAGGCGTCAAGTGCAAGCAAAGAATCTTGACCTCGAAGGATCAATTGACCTCCATTAATTCGAGCTACAAGTCCCGATGGCAAAATTTTCAAATATCCAAAATCATATTTTAGTCCACCAGTAAGTTTAACGTACACTTTAACTAAATGCATTCCTGGTAAGAGGGATTGCTTTTCCAATGTCCATTTAGACTGCCGACTTACCACAGTATATGACTGAGAGAAACTTGTTGACCCGTAATCTTGTGAATACACTCGCCATTCAAACGTAGCGCCTGGGCAGTCTGCTGCGTTTATAGTAGTTTCAAAAATGTACGAGTCGGAAAACTTGACAGCATGTGCATTGTTAGGGTCTTTCCCAATCTTGTTAACTGCAACTTGTTTGTCCATACATAAAACTACAATAAGTATACAAACAAAAATTAGAATTAGGATATAGACCCTCAGTATCTCCGATACCCTTTACCCACTTCAGAAAATACAATACAATACAATACTTAATTAACGTGGGTGCTACACTTAGCTCCAGGCTAGTTTAAAGGTAGTCCACCTAATACTAACGCGCTTTCATAGTGGTCTTGATAGAACTCTATATTTCGTACCGAATTTCGTAGTAGGAACCGACAGTCTCTAAATTTTAACGCTTTACTAATACAAAGTTTATAAATTAGTTTAAAGTCAAAACACCTGAGAACAAGGTACATGTCCGTTTTCCAGACAAAGCCGTGAAAGCTATGATTCTGGCTGAGAGGTTTGAACGCATGCGTTCGTGATTTGTAACCCCATGGTTGGGAGTTCAAACCCCTACGAGTTCCTTGAGCTAAATTCGTTACTCGACTTTTTTTATTGCGCTATTTAACACAGTCCTTATTACGCATACCTTTGTATCATTCGCATTACTATTTGTAACATTTTACGTGTTAAAGAACTTCTAACTTGTATGTTTTCAGCGATCTTTTTGTGTTGCACTGATTATCCTATATATATTCCAATTGTGGTGGATAGAATGCGATAGGAAGATATCCATCAAGCCACTATTCAATTAAATGAAATATATAGACTAAGTGTTTTAGAATAAAAAAAATCGTATTATTCGATTTAGTAATACATAGACAAGTAAAAACAAGCGACGTTTCAGCGACCTCATGACGCCATTATCAAGAGTACAAATGAAAATAAATCTAACAAATTCGATTGTCTTGTCAACGAGATGCTCTACATTAAACAATTAACACCGAGTTTGAACGTGCAAACGGATTTTATCCGTGCTAAAGTATTTGTGTAGCTACCTTCGCTATGTAAATTAGTTATAACTCTTGAACTCGCATTTGTTAATTTTATTTTCATTTGTACCCTTGATAATGGCGTCATGAGGTCGCCGAAAATGGCACCAAATGTGCCTGCATACTTTCCGAAATAACGTTATCAGTCAACCTCGTGGGAGTTTCTTGTACAAAAATCAAATTCAACGTCAGCACAAACTACGGTTTTAGTTTTTTCTTTACCGTGCGGGGTACAAGCTAGTTATGACTAAATTAATTAAGACATGGGATATAGAAGTTATGCAATGATTTCATGTGAGATGCTATGAGAAGTGCTACTTCTCGCATTCATTTTCTTCGCGTACGTCTCGCGTGTAAACTGAAAATACAAGCGACGCGTGTTATATTCCACGGTATCCCACTGAAAAGCATTGTTTGTTTTCAATATATTCAAAGGGAGACTGTATGCTGATAACACTTACTCTTGCATGGGCAAATCCTATGATGTGCGGCTTTTAAGGGAGAGGCATCGCATAGAATCGTGTCAGGAATGTTTTTAAAACCCGAACATTTTCCGTTTGAGGATAAATAGATAGGCTCAGTACCATATTCGTAGTATTCTCTAGTTCTTAAACAGGGCAAATTCAATAGGTTATACACGAATTTGGCGTCATCGGATGGAAAACCATGGCCACTCCCCGAACAAGTACGATTCACCTCACTACAGGCTGAAGAACAACTTTGAAAGTCCTTTCCTAAAACATACGTGATATCTGTCGAAGGAAAAACATTCCATTACACATTTATATGTTACATGCAAATTCAATAGGTTATACACGAATTTGGCGTCATCGGATGGAAAACCATGGCCGCTCCCCGAACAAGTACGATTCACCTCACTACAAGCTGAAGAACAACTTTGAAAGTCCTTTCCTAAAACATACGTGATAACTGTCGAAGGAAAAACATTCCATTACACATTTAGCGCAGGTATTCATGTGAAACCATAGCAATGAAAGAAACCATATCAGTGAAGTGATATGATATCACTTCACGGTAAGATAATCCAGTGAAAAAGCTCGATAAGCTCGATATAAATACTTTCAACCAATCATATCGCTTATATTATGGTCTCCAGTTTGGCAGCGCACGTTTCCCGCCTTCTGCGACATTATATCATCGCTCGCTCGATGGTGAGATGATATAAAAGTCGTGAATACAAACAATATAACCCTTTTAACATTAGGGGTTGTTCATGCACGGTTTTTGACATTTTCAACAAATGTACAAAAGGTACGATTTTTAGGAACCCCCTATCCCCTCCTGAAAGCGTACATAAAAATGTGAAAATGTTCACATGTATACTGTCACATTCCCCTACTGACAAAACATAATACAAAAAACTTCTTCTCCTTGCTTCATTGACACTTTAAAGTTAATGTAAGTTAAATGTAGCATGCTCAGGATGTAATGCATTGCGTGACATCATCTCGTTCCAGTTACTCCTTTGCTCCAGTTCAATGTCTTATTCCTAATGAATCACCGACGCCTTGTTGCAATGAACATGGTTTGTACCAGGGTTAATTACTGCATAACTTGATAAACTCTTGATTTGGGCCATCGTGGTTGATTGTACCATCTTCTTAATTTATTAATTACTGCAAAATATTACTTATTTGTTTTCATTTTTCTAAATCCATGGAAGCAAAACATATCGAATCCCCTCCCTCCCAAAGTACGATGTGTACGCTTTTGAAAATGTCGAAAATTGTGAACGACCCCTTAATAATCTCTATATTCGTTTATAAAGCACGTGCACAACACTGTACCGCTTAAATTATTTTTAACAATTTCAAACCCGAGTAATCGAAACTAAATTAAATGATAAAGTGTACAACCATCGTTCTCTACTTAAATATACTAACAGTAACTAACTGGGAAGGCCAAACACGTAACAACAATTGATTTTTCATTACTGTTGTATTTTATGCGCTGACAATTAACTGAATGAATTATTTGAAGCACGTTAATTATGTGTAGAGCCCCTAACAAAAGATTACTATTTCGTTTTCACAAATTCATGCAGAATAATTCCTTCCTGGCTTTCTCTCACCTTGCCTTCCTCCCGGCCCACCCTTTTTCCTTCTTTTCTTCTATCTTTTACTCCTTCCCTCCTTCCGTCCTCCCCCCCCCCCCCTCCTTTTCTTCCTTCCACCCATTCCTCCCTTCTACCCTCCCTCTTTTTCTTCCTTCCACCCATTTCTCCCTCCTTCCCTTCCTCCCTCCCTCCTTTTCTTCCTTCCACCCATTCCTCCCTTCCTCCCTACCTCCTTTTCTTCCTTCCACCCATTCCTCCCTCCCTCCCTCCTTTTCTTCCTTCCATCCATTCCTCCCTCATTCCCTTCCTCCCTCCCTCCTTTTCTTCCTTCCACCCATTCCTTCCTCCTTCCCTTCCTCCCGCCCTCCTTTTCTTCCTTCCACACATTCCTCCCTCCTACCCTCTTTTTCTTCCTTCCACCCATTCCTCCCTCCTTCCATTCCTCTCTCCCTCCTTTTCTTCCTTCCACCCATTCCTCCCTCCTACCCTCCCTCCCTCCTTTTCTTCCTTCCACCCATTCCTCCCTCCTTCCCGCCCGCCATCTTTTATTTATTTTCTGTTTCCTTCTTAATTTATCTCACAGTACCTGTGCAACCATAAAACTCGCATCGCATAGCGGCAGACCTAAACCACGTCTTTGGGCTGATACGAATATAGCGAGCCTTTATTATCGGGTTTAAAGTGTGTTTCACAACTGTTCCGGAACCAGAGTTGGCCTTGAAAACCTAAAACAGAAACAGATACCTGAATACGGTAAATAGGACCTATGTATTGCCAGGTAAATAAATTGTTACATTTTCAATCTGAGTTAACATAATTTTAGATATCCCGGAGTAATATACAGAAATTATACTCCGCAAAATGCAGTGCAGGGATAGGAGCAGAAAGTGGTCGCACTGATTTCAGTTTTAAATATATCTGCCGTTAATCAAGCAATATTAATCATATTTTTTAATTTTTCCTAAAATTTATTGTAGATAGGATTTTAATATCGCAATGTGATTAATTAAGGTGCCACTTGTTTCCATGGTAACGGTTTTCCGGGCGGCACCTTTTGATTAATTTTAATTCTATTTAAATTTTTGCAGCTATATTAAGGTTTTCGTTAGATATTTTGCGTAATACGATTCAAGATAATGTATTTCGACTTAATTGGGCAAAAGTTATGACCTCAGAAAAATTGCACAATACCTTTTTGACAAATAGCTGATGTGTAACTTTGATGATGTCATACGGTGGAAAAGATCATGACAGATAGCATTAAAAATCGTAGTTTATCATACTTTATTGATATACAAGGAAAATTTTATTTAAATCTATCTAATCAAATCTGAGTTTAAAATATTTTTGGGCTGAATCCCGGGGGGGGGGGGGGGGGGGGGGGGGGGGGGGGGGGGGGGGGGGGGGGGGGGGGGGGGGGGGGGGGGGGGGGG
>JAOCNB020117457.1:0-11034 GCA_026546465.2 Palythoa caribaeorum | reverse complement strand
CAACGAATCGAGACGGCCAAGACCAAGCGAGCAGCACGGAAGGCCCGCAGTATCAATCCTTCAGCACCGTCCCAAGCCCTTCTGCCCTGCCCTCTCTGTGCTAGAATGTTCCGGGCTCAGATTGGCCTCACCAGCCACCTTCGCACCCACCAAATCGCATAGGATGAACAATTAGTGGAGATGGTCATCTTTCTAATGAAAGGACGAACCATCATGTATAACATTTTACGTTTCTACATATCGCTTTTATTTCCAAAAATCATTTGCCAAACTATTGATTTTTCCCATGTTTTTCCCCTAAGAAACGTCAGGACCAAGAACCCCCCAACCCCAAACGTCAGATTGACATTTCTCGTGGAAGGTATCGATATGTGCGGCTTCCCTAACAAACAACAACAACAATCTCTTTCTCTCTATCTGGTTTTGCATCACTGAATCCACCTAGTGGCGGGTATGACGTTGCATGGCAGCAATGTCTTTCAATATTGCCTTCCATTTCCTTCTATCCAGGGCTGCTGCTGGGTCAAGGTTGAACTCCCGGAGGTTACTGCGGGTGACTTCCGCCTGACCTCTTGGACTTTCTCAGCTGACCTCTAGGAGTTTGGTCTTCGATAACAATAACAAACATTATATATACAATAGGTACCCAAAACCATACAATTACCACAATAGACAATGACAAATATCAGGCGGTATTGGACACTTTGAGAACCTTAGCTTTTAATGATCATTTTGGTGGCTACCAATATGGTTTAACAGTTGCGGACATTTCCGAACAATTTAGAGAATATCTGAACATTTTCCAAAAATTTCCAAATACTTCCGAAGATCCCTAAGATTTGCTAAACATTTTAAGAAATTGTATAATATCATTTTTTTCGGTTTAGAACCATTTCTGAAGGTTTCTAAAGATTTTACAAAAATTGTCCGAAAATGTTGAAAATTGTAAAAGTTGTTACTGACAGTTTTGAACACATTCTGAGAACTTCTGAAAATTTCCAAAGATTTCGGGGGTTTTTGGAACATTTCCGAAGATTTTCTTATTAGGCAGTTTGGCTAACAATATCACTGGAAATATTTACTCATTGAGTTGTATTTTGGCTTGCCCCCAAAAAGGGGCTTATTGTACATTGCATCGACGTATACATGAGCACATACAAAAGTATGTTTCCCAATTGATTTTACTACTGCTATTACTACTAGGGCAGCCTCAGCCAAGCTGTATGCCTTGAAGCCCAGTCATCATGATTTGTCATGCAGGCTGCAAGCTCGGCAGTGTTGGCCACCCCAACATCTCACTTTAGGGTATCCACAAATGTCAGTGAGGGTCTTCCTGGATTTGCTTGCCATGGGTTGACTCCCATAAAACAAGTTGCTACACAGGGAGCTCCACATGCCTCTGACAGTGGCTTGCAAGCCCGAGTCTCCTCCAGGCAACTTTATCTGATATCTTAGGGAGGTCTTCATAATAAGTCATCACTATTGGAGACGTGAATTAATAATTGTTGTTAACCCTGGTGTTTTTGTGGTTATAGAAATCGTGGGACATTGCTCTGGGTCCATTCAAACAAATTCCGATGAACCTGTTCATCATGTATATGGCAGGAAATTCTATTTCTATTTTCCCAATCATGATGGTGGGGATGATGTTCCTCCGGCCAGTCAAAGCGCTCCTTGCTATCAAGTCAAGTAAGTTATCAATCCAAAGACTAAAGTTTTCTGTTAGCTTTTAGAATTTCTTGAGGGTGTCCTCTCAGGGATTTCTTGAGGGTGTTCTCTCAGGGATTTCTTGAGGGTGTTCTCTCAGGGATTTCTTGAGGGTGTTCTCTCAGGGATTTCTTGAGGGTGTCCTCTCAGGGATTTCTTGAGGGTATCCTCTCAGGGATTTCTTGAGGGTATCCTCTCGGTGACTTATTGAGGGTATCCCAAGGTTGCCCTATGTACTGACTAGTGTGACAATATTTTGAAAAAACTAAACTTGAATGAAATTCCTTTTCAGCATTTACAGCCATTGAAGGTGAACATGCAGTTTTACAGCAGTTTGTGTATCTCCTTGGTAATTTGTTATTAGTTGGGTTAGCACTTTACAAATGTCATTCAATGGGATTACTACCAACTGCAACCTCTGACTGGCTTGCATTCATGGAATACAAACAGGTACTGGATCCTAGTTAAGAGATGATATGTATGTTATTTCATCCATGGAGGATGGCTAGGATTTTGGAAATGTGGGGGTATATAGTGTCAGTTCTCTCCAGTTAAGTCAAGCTTTACTTGGAACAAGTATAAAGCTGCTTGGATAAAAATTATGGTGTGGTTGGTGAAGTTGTAAGTTCTCTGCTTTGTAACCATAAGATCTCAGATTCAGACTCCAGCTCAGCCAAATGTTGAACACTTGACATGTGTGGCCTTCTTTTCCACCAAAGTTGACTCAGCTTTCCAGCCATACAGGGGTATGTGAATGGAATCCAGAACTCATCCCTCCCATGGACGTCAACACCAGACAATCTGGGCTGGGGTAATGTTCAAAAGTGAGTTAATCCTGGGTTAAGCCAAAAAGGAGCATTGTCTCTGTTAACTTTCAGTTATTAGTGAAAACACTTCAAAGTGAAAGCCAAGCCTTCAAAAGATATCCAACTTCTACTTTCTAACTTTAAATCTTTCTGAAACCCCTGATTAATGAAATAAGATTGAAAAGTTTTAAATATTCAGTTGTAGTTTTGTCACATGAAAATACGATACATGATGCACAGATCTCTGTCAGAAGAACATTCTTGCAGTATTTTAAGTAACAGTAAATGAAAAAAGGAAATCTGCATTTTTACCCTTTATTATTTTTTTGTTGCAGAGGCTGGAATACAGTGGAGGAGGCTTCATATTATAACTAAACCTTGGCATATGAAGATGTTACTAGACTTTATAAATCCCTCTTAGTGGTTCAGATATTTATGGTGAACTGTTAAAGATATGCAGGTTTTCTTGTGGTAAATCCAGCAGTCACTTAAAATGGTATTAATATTTCTTCCAAAAAAATGTGACTTCTGAACTTTAAACTGCAGAACTGCGCAACTAGACATTTAAAGTCTGTTTGTGGCAAGTGCAGCAGTCACTTGTTAAAGGAATGATATATTCAGACAATTCCTTCTTGTAACAGAACATGACTTTTGAGCACTGAAAGATTTAATTTTCCAGTTATAATGCCAAATAATTTTAAAGAAATATCACCTCTTCAAAATAGAAGAGTTCCAGCTTAACTTTGTTACAGCTAATTCATTGTGATGTTTGGGGTTTCCAATACAGTAATATCATTAACAGATTAGTCACTGTAACAAAATTAATATCACCTTTTTCTTGAAAGGTGTAAAATCTAGATTGTTCTTATTTGACTGTTTGTAAATATCACAGGAAGAACAAATATGAAAGTTGGTGATGGTCTTTCAGTTTTCAAGGCTCTAAGGATAAACCAACAGAGTCAGTTAGGAAATCTTTATTACCATAATAGAATCTTTATTTAAGAGAATAACAGGAGAAGTGCAAAACTTAAAAGTTGGGAAAAGAACTGTTACTTAATAAATAATTCATCTCTTTAAAGTTAAGCTTTTAAATTGGGCTGTCAGTCGTGTTAAGTGAGGGAGGCAGGCATTAAGTGCCATCGGAAACCACAAAACGTCACAACACTTATCCAAAACCACAAATAAAAACACAATGAATTCATTTGAAATAAAAAATGAAAACCATGTAGAAAACCCAATGTAACCAAAACTTTTTAAAACATCACTAAGCCTTTTTAAAGTGGTAATTGCCAACGAGCCAGCCAAGTGAAGACGCGAGGCTGGCAAGGCAGCAGCATTATAGAGCCGTGCGAGTACAGTGCAGGCAGAAAAGATCTCGAGTGATCCGGAGAATTGTATTGTAAGGTACCTTTTATTACCTCATGACAAAGAGGTTTATTGTTTTTGAGTTACCAATCGTAGTGGCAGAGCTTTGTAACGTCACATGCCGCATATTTTCAACAGCAGTGTCGACATTTCATTAAGATTGGAAGCGTGGAGTCGCGAAAGATAAAAAAAGTGATATTACTATATATATTTAGTATAAATGCACAAGTGATTATACAAAATCGCGCGCGCTAATTGGTCGACAAACTCAGAGTGAGACTATCACACGAAAATCACCTCCAGCGATTATCCAAAATGGCTGCCAGCACGCTTTCGCTTGAAATAATTTTTTCCTCGTATTAAATGTGTCTTTTTTCCTTTTTGAAATAATCACCAGTGTAATTATACTAAAGCCATTCGTCGATAATCACGGAGCCTGAGGTGACTAATTCTTAAATATATGCACGAAATAAACTGAAACTGAAGCTGACAAGGAGGCAAAGTACAGAGCCAATGCACGCGTGTGTGACCTTCTTTTTCGCCAAAGTTGATCTTATATTATGCTCCCAAAAACTCATACTGCGATTGACACACGTCTTTCCTTCTGTTACATTACCTTGCAATCCAGAATTTTTCTGCCTTCACTCAAAACACACACTAATCCTTTTACAAGCTGGAGACAGTGCTTATCTCCAGTTTCTGTAGTGTTAAACGGATGAGAGTCCTCCCTGGACGGGGTACCAATCCATCGCAGGTTAGCCCCCAGCAGAAGCTGGTACTCATTTTACCTACCTCGGGAGGATGGAAAACTGATAAATGGAAAAAACCATACGTCAGGGTGATAAGTGACGCAACTCAGTCTCAGCTTACACCAACAGATCTTACGTGCACTAAGCTCCTCGTAGAAAGCAGATAAGCCAGCAATGTACCCTTTTCTAAAACTTTTAATTAATTTTTCGCCGTCGAGAGTGCTGCTCAACATTTCCTGTCCGTTAAGAGTCCTTTATTAACGAGGTGTTCGGAAGGCGAGAAAGACTGTTTTATGCTCGTTGGCACTTAGCGAAAGCTACAACTTGTATATAGTAACCCTTGCTCAAAGAGTAAATTTGTCAAATTATGTTCCCATTGGCCCCGTAAAGGGTTGCCATTGATACTGGTGTAATAGTGAATTTGAACCACCTGCATCGAAAGATTTTGTTAAATCACTTTTTCGCAACCCCTTCTGAATTTCTCCCACATTGAATAGTTGCTCAGTTATATACATAAGGCCGTACAAAAAACATAATAACAAACAGCAAAATGTCCGAGTTAAACAAAATCTAGATAATGAACGTCAATTTCTTCTCAGGGGTTTGCTTTACTACAAATGAAGAGCAAAAGTCTTTCATGATAAAATGACAAATATAATATTTGAAGATTTAACATTAACAGAGTGGAATTTTCTATCTTTTCCCCTTAAAGGGCAGGTCTTGGGTTAAACAACATTTGTCACGAGCTCTAAGTTATAAGACGCTAGTACCGAGTTCTACTCGGTTTCCACCGGTAGTTTTCTTGAAGAGCCTGGATGCTAGGTCATAAACCGCGAACATGGCGTCTGGTGGCTGTCTGGCAGGAGGGTTATCTGTTGCATTTGCTGTTGGTATTATGGCTCTCAAGTCCTTCTACTTTGCAGGGGGAGTGTGTAAGAGCAAGGCCAGGCTCGATGGTAAGACTGTGATCGTCACTGGGGCTAATACAGGAATAGGCAAAGAAACCGCTCTAGAAATGGCACGACGCGGTGCTCGTGTTATTCTTGCCTGTCGCGATATGGCCAAGGCTGAAAAAGTTGCTCATGAGATCCGGGAAACAACAGCAAATAAAAACATTTTTGTTAAAAAACTCGATTTAGCATCTTTAAAGTCAATTCGCAGTTTTGGGGAAGAAATTATGAGGGAAGAATGGCGCCTTGATATTCTTATTAACAACGCTGGAATAATGCGTTGTCCACACTGGAAAACAGAAGATGGGTTTGAAATGCAGTTTGGTGTCAATCATTTGGGACACTTCCTGTTAACTAACTTGCTCATTGACCTGCTAAAAAAAACTTCCCCAAGCCGCATTATAAATGTGAGTTCATTATATCACAAATGGGGTAAAATTAATTTTGACGATCTTGATAGTGACAAAGGTTACGACCCGGGCGCTGCCTATGCACAGAGCAAACTTGCCAATATCTTGTTCACCAGAGAGCTGAGTACTCGTTTGAATGGAACAGGAGTAACTGCTAACTCACTCCATCCAGGTGTAGTGAGAACAGAACTTGGTCGACACGTGACTAAATCATTAACACTGCTAAAGAAAATTGTCTATTCCCCAATAGTTTGGGTGATTATGAAGACACCGTTACAGGGGGCCCAAACAACTATTCACTGTGCAGTGTCGGAGGAACTGGAGAATGTAACTGGACGGTATTTCAGTGACTGTGCAGAGACAGAACCTGCAAAACAGGCCATGGACGATGGAGTAGCAAAAAAACTTTGGGAAGTTAGCACAGAACTTGTAGGTTTGGAGAATACTATCTGAGCTGGATGTCTTTGATGGGTCAAAATCAAGGATCATTGACAAGTAACTTAAGGGGCCATCCTAAAATCAATATGTTTCTGCTTAACTATTTAATCCTCAAACACGACAAATGACGTATTGGTAAATTCTCCCAACCGAACTCTATACTTTCCATATTAGCAGTGTAGGAGAATTTTGCTTTTTAACCCTTTAAGTTTCAAGCACGACACATGACATGTTGGTAAATTCTCCCAACTGAGCTCCATACTTTCTGTATAAGCAGTTTGGGAGAATTTGTCTTTTCAAATTCCAGTTTATTCCTCTTGATCAATTTCTTATTACCAGTTATATTGTTTTGTTATGAGTTATGTAAGGAGAAGTTAGATGTTGATAAATTGCTCTGGGCTGAAAGGGTTAAAGGCAAATTAACGATTTGAATTGAAAGAAGTCGCTATTGGCTGAGTTGTATTAAAGTTATGGTGAAGGAATATTGGTTTTGCCAGATGGTTCTCCTTTCTGGGACTTTTTGTTAATGAAGATTTTCTTACTGGTAATGTATTACTAGTGGCGCAAAATCTTTAGTTTTTGGTCAGCATAACATTGCCAGTTAAACAAGAATAGAATTGCTTCCTGGACAGTTTTCTTAAGACAAGGTGACAGGGTTTTTGCTGAAACCATCAGCTTTCTTCAAGTCTCAGGCAGTGTTCATACAGGTCATGGAAAACCTGGAATGTCATGGAAAACCTGGAATGTCATCGATTTTTAGAATTTCATTTTCCAGGTCTGGAAAGTCTTGGAATTTTGATTAGGGTCATGGAAAGTCATGGAGAATTGTACAGTTTAGATATTGTACAAAATAACAAAAATAATCAAATTTCGTTCAATTGCACAAATATCTCAAAGTAACAGCTGTTCTATTCCTTCTTGGCTAATATACCAGGAAAACAGTAGTTGAGGGTTATTTTGATACATTTTGGCAAAGAAATACTTTCAAAGATCGCAGAAAAAATTATGGAAAGTCATGGAATTTCATAACTTCAAAAGTGTTCAAACCCTGAGTCTAATGTTTTGTGCCACACAATGGATTGTTATATGATCTAAATAAATCCTTTTATGAGCCAAGTGGCCCATTGGAGCTGGTGCTTATCTCTGGTTTCTGTAGTGTTAAGTGGATGAGAGTCACTGACTCCCCCTGGATGGGACACTAATCCATCGCAGGTTAGCCCCCAGCAGAAGCTGGTACTCATTTTACTGACCTGAAGGAAAATGGAAAGCTATACCAACATACCAATACCAATATTTTTTATATGCATACCATTACTGTATATGTAAAGAACTGTATACATAATTCTTAGTCACAAGGTACAAACTGAATGATATTAATAAATACTATCCTAACCTGCTAATTGTCTCCAGTTTTCTAACTCAACAGCCTTTTCTTCAGAAAACAGCATGTTCTTGATCAAATATGCCTAAAATTGTCAGGGATAACAATTAATTAATAATTTTATACAGTATGCTGCACTTCATGTCATATAACTGTTTTAAAAATGAATTTAATATGTTTTAGTTAATTATTATTTGTCAGCTGTTTTATTTTCCTACTATGTACATAAATGTAAATATCTTATATAGTGTGAATAAAGAATTGAATTGAATTAAACATAACCATGAGTTTAAAACATAGATAATTTGGGGTAAATTATAACGATAAAAAACTGATTTATGTCAGTCAGGACTTTATTTTATTCTAACCCTAGACACCCATCAATGAACATTCTCTTGTCCTGTCACAGGGTTCTATGCCCAAAGATGACTCACAAAGGCTTTTACCAGATAACCAAAAAACTTGAGACTTTTAGAGCTACCATATTTGTTCATGAATAGGTTGAGGTTTTGGGGCATGAAAATCAGCCCAAAAAATTGACCTTGACTTATATATGGGCCAAAAATAAATGACAAACTTGAAAAATCATCAATTTTAGACCCAAAATTGGTGCTCAATTTATACACGGTATTGACATATTATATACACAAGCAAACACGGTAACAGCACATCAAACAAGATTTAGATCCATCAATAAAGAATCTAACCATTGGTAAAATGGTACAACTAATTATTAAAACATTTAAAGTAACAAAAAGGAAAAAAAAGTGTCATCCAATTTTAAAAACACTCAAAGTCAAGAGAATCTAACTTAAAGTGGATGTCCAGCCTTATGGACAGATCTGGTCCTGATTAAACACTGTCTCCTATGATTTGCACAATGTAAAAATGGATTTCATTAATGCAATGACTTGTGTATTTTATGTAAAAAGATAAGTTGGGATGCAAAAGTTGAAATGCTCTGTGACAGCCATTGCATTCAGACCAGAATTTTAAGAAAAACCAGAATCTTTAAGCAGAATTAAAATTCCTTTTGCCCAGTGCAATAGCAATATATAGTAAATTAGGCTGAAATCATTAGTTTTACATTTAGGAAATCAAACTAAATTGTAAGGTTAAACCATTCCGCTTGTTTAGTTGAGACCCCAATTGGTTCATTTGGGACTTTGATATGTATGCAAGCTCAGCATTCAAAGATACATGTCTAACATCAGAGATTCAATAACTTTTCTTTTTTAACCAAACAGATATTTTTTATAAAATAAAGTTGAAGCATAACGCTTGTGGGAAGTGGCTGGAATAGTAAATATAACTATGTTGCACAATCGTGCTTATAATTTGACACAACCACTAAATAGCGCACTATGGCCTCGCGGGTGATAGAAGATATAGGGGAGTCACATTTGCGACGGGGGCTTTCATGTGATTTCATATTTCACTTTATTTGCTGTATCTGTTGGCCTCTGTCCTGGCCTTGGCAAAGCCATCGCGACTAAGCTTTGGTCAGTGCAGAGGACCAACCTGCCTTACAACAGCCTCAACCAAAAGAGGCAAAATTTATCGACACGTTTTACCATATCAATGTCAAACAATAACCTCAACACAAAGGGTCACAGCGTTGTTACGATGCCACGTGGCATTTATCCAAAACTGTAAGGAAAAACAAGTAGACATTTGGACTTGTAATCTGTGATTACCAGAGGTTTTTTGGACTTTTAAGGCCTTCACAGGAAGTTCATCTTCAGTTGAAGTTTGACAACTTTTTGACATCATGTGACCAGTTGCCTTTGAAGACGGAGGTTTCGGTCGTACAACGTTATGATTGGCTCGGAAATCGACATACTGAGAACCTACACTGAAGTTCTTTCATTCTTTCTTTATAATCATTCCCTCAATCTGCGGATGTAACTAATTTCTTTTATTTCCTACTACTGAACAACAAACACAGATATATGTTAATTTTGGCTTGGGCCAAGCCGTGCTGTTGTTTCATATATTCCTCACATTTAGTATTATTCAGTTGATCTGCGCATTATAATGAGATGAAACAACAATAACAACTTATGTACCCTTATTCTTACTCCATCCATTTTTTTTGTGGAAAAAAATTTAAATATCTTTGGAAACTTCCCAAAATAACTTGAAAGCTAAAAATGCTTGGAAGTTGGATTGCATTATGAGATTGAAAATTGTTTTTCAGGCAAAAACAAAATCATTTAAGATTACAATTACACTCAGAAATAAAAAAAAGAGAAAGCCATTGCGAGAGCACACTATCATCAGTCTTATTATCTTCTGGAAATATGGTATATTTCATTTATGTTGTAGTTATCGCTGTATGAAACACACTTCAGCAGTATTTGGCCGCACTTACATTTGCATCGAATGAACAAAAAACTTACCCTGGGAGCCAGAGGTAACTCGCTCATTTCGATAAGGAGACACGGGTTCAATTCCCGCTCGGGGAACACACCATATTTTTCGGACAAGTGTATTTATTGATTTTTTTTATATCTGAGTTCTGCAGGCATATCGCCTACTTCTGTACCTGCTTTTATTTCGTAAATTCCCGTTTACAAATTCAGATGCCGTTCGCGGCTGACCCACATTAAAACATGTCCTTGACTTTGGGCGGTTATTTCTTGGATTACTTTTACCGACCACATAAAAATTGAAAGCTGAGTCAACTTAGGCAGACATTGGCATGGATACATGTATGTTTTCTGCAAATGTTACGGCAAATGTTAAGAAGAAACTTTCCATTTACTTTTTATGGAGAACCAATAAATTGACCTTGATCAAAGTCACTGTCAGAAACCTTAAGTACGTACTTTGAAAAACAATACTAGAAAGTGCTGCGCAAGCGCTGTTGTCAGTAAAATGCACCAAATTTTACGAAATATATTTACTTAAAATACACAGATACAGTAACTTATTCGTTAAGAACATTGTACAAAATAATCAATTGCTCGTTTGTTAAAAATAATTTAATAACTGGTTTCAAAATAAATACAAGGTTTAATAAAACCACTCGATAATTATAACATTCCGCCGACAAATATCTGTTCATCTTAATTTCATAAAATTAATATTAAAAATCAACAAAATTTAAACAACACTTGGCTCGGGTTCCACAAAGATTTAAAAAAACCTTACTCATATTCTTAAAAGAAATTCATTTCCAGCCCGCTTAATACAGAATTCTATTAAACACTACATTAACAAAAT
>JAOCNB020117379.1:0-11035 GCA_026546465.2 Palythoa caribaeorum | reverse complement strand
GACGAAAAACAATAGCTGCTGTCAGATTTCGGCTGGAGTTTCGATCATGCGCAGAACCGTGACTATGCCCCTTTAAGGGGGAGGAGAGAAGGGGTTAGGGGCCTAGGGATGAGGGAGCTGAGGTTGGGGGGAGGGGGAGGGGGGATCAAGCTTTTAGTTCCTGTGGAAATCTTATTCTTAGTCGAGTCACTGAAATTGAAAATTCTTCCCTGAATTTGCAAATCCCTCGATATATGGAAGTTGGTAATAGAGTAAGAGAAGTTAAAGTCAAGATTTGGTTACGTGTAGAAAAATCATTTGCTATCGAAACGTTTTTGAAACTGAATGTGATTTTGAAAATCGTTGGAGTAAAAGTGTAAAATTAGTTCAGGCACAATCTCACAAAGATCATATTTCTAGAGTTCGCAAATATTGTTTGAATTTTTAATTATTCAATTAACTTCTCTACTCGCCCTTGCCCCGAAGAACAGAATACAAACCTGGGGATTAGAGATATTCTTTAAAGTCTTAAACGATTCAAATACCCTTGTAGATAGTTCAAGTGCAATTATTTTCAAAACTAACAGTAAACAAGAATCGCAATTAGCCTTTTTAACCGTATTCACGCCTTATTCAATTCGAGGATTTGATTTTAATACAGATGTTTGAATAATTTAGTGCAGGTTTAGCTCCAGACAAAGCTTATTTTGTTTTGTGAATCCTTGTCAGAAATGTATAAAAATCAATTTATACCATCAGACGAACTTACAACTATATGGTATTGTCTATCTCCATGATTCTTTTAACTTATTTTGGTTTATAATAGTTCTTGACTTCAGGAACCTGATATTAGATTTTCAAATCAAAGACATCAATTTTGCAAAATAACCATCGAGACTGCAGACAGTCTCTCTGGGAGAACAAATACTTGTGACTTTAATCCAAGATTAAATTGTCTGGGAATTTAGAGATGGCTAAATTTCCTTTGTCTCATACGCGTTTGTTTGTAAGAAAGACTAAAATGCATTCCTTTATATTAGTGCATCAGGAGTATGATGAACAAACTCACAGTCGCAATGCGATAGAACCTTTTGTTTCCCTGGCGAATGCATTTAAAAAGAACTGTTGGAGTTGGAGTTAAATCAACTATTGTATAAACAAACAACTGGAGTAGCCAAAATATCCTCCTTTTCATTCTCACACCATTAGAGAATATTATGTCGGGTTGGGAGAGGAGGAAGGAGATGGGGGTGGGCAGGTTGTGAGGCATCGTAGAAGTTAGATATATATGTCCATAAACAACGCAAAGGTTTTGGGACAATAGTTTCGTCGAGTTTTTTTTAGGCTTCTAAGTTGCATCTGCTTTTCTTAAATTGTGCACTCTCCTTCAAAATATATTTTATCATTCAGTTGTACAACACAAGCGCAAACGTCCCTAGTTTATGCTTTTTTCAGTTGGGCGTATCATCTACTGGAATACAAAATATCAAACATATATGTTTTATAACTGATTCAATTAATGTTTTCTTAAAAGGTTTGCGCGTCAGAGGCTTGACATTCTAACTAAGAAAATTCCAGACTTTTACTCCCAGGAAATGGATATTGACTCAATAATTCATATGTAAGATACACAACTCAATCGATATTATTTTATGCTGTAATTTAAAAAAATGTTTTTCCTTAGTCTATATTACTATATATGGTTCTTTTGTGCAAAGCTTTCAATCATAGGTTATAAATTGAAGATTTTAAAAATAAACTTTACGGTTATCGAACTGTTAAATCCACAGAATGCCGGCAGATGCTCTAGCCAACGAGCTGCAGGAATTAAGTCACATGAAGAGCGGATGATTGTTTGAGAAAATTAGATTCACGTGTCCTACACATGCGTGCTGCATTTTGGACTAACTAATCTGCAAAATTGTAATCGGACAGTGTAATCAGACGGTTGGCTATAACCGGACACCTGTAGCCTAACAGTTACATGAGCAAATCATTTTAAGGCCTTTCAGCTAAATCCATCCATCACAGCATTGATTACAATTACTATAGCAACTTAACAACTTGTGCTTCAAAGCCAGAGTAATTTGTAACTTTAGAAACTTTTGTCCATATTTTTTCAGTTTGAAATTGTGTTTATCATATGTTAAAAATTGATAATGAAATCTATTTTTCAAATTGCACTTTATTTTGGAAATTGTAATGATCATGATTAAATGGTAACAGGACTTCGTATCGTCCAATTCAGACTGTAATCATACTCGTTATTAACAAATCGGACTCCCGCTTCGCGATCGTCTGATTTTGTTAATCACTCGTATGATTGCAGACCGAATTGGACTTCACTCAGTCCTATTACCAAACAACTCTTTTGAACTGCCTTTGCTTTTATTCTGTTACAACGAAGATCACGAACTGATTCACCGAAAGCAAAATTGATAGGTCAATGGCGTTCCTTCGCTCTCTTCTTCCTTCTTTATTTATATTTAATATTGAATGTACACGCGATGTTCCTCTTCACGAACTGCATGCACTTGAAGGCTCTCAGGACAAAAAGAAGAACTTTCAGAAAATCTGAACTCTCGAGTGGCTTCCAAGAACTAAAACTTGAGATCACAAGCGATCATGACTTATAAGTAAAATTATTCTTGCTGGTTATATTTGCCGCTCATTTTTATTGCAATTTTCGGGCTTATATTTAAGATTTTCGGAGTCCACTTAGTTAAAATGATAAAATATAACCCTGTAGCAATTTGATCAACGTGCGAGCTGAGAACAGGTTAGTCTGAAACGTGACTAGGAAATTTTATTCAACGAAACGTTTTTCGAAAAGTCTGACAGCACACTTCGTGAGTAACTTCATGAACAAATTTAATGGAATGACTTTGATACGCAAGCCTTCAATGACAATAACGATAAATTGTTCGCGTAATTAAGAAAAATGATTAGACTTGTCCCATTTTTGTTTTAAGCCAGTCTTTAGGTCAACCTCGTTCCCAGGGCTTTTCCCTAGAGTTGGGGTTGGGGCGGCCGAGAAAAGACCTGGGAACGAGGTTGGTTCTGGGTTAGGGTTGCCGGCCTTTGATGTTAGTGTTAAGCTTGCGTTAGAATTACGGTTTATAACCGTAGCTTTAGAATTTTATGTAAAACCAACGTTTCACCCGCATCTCTTTGTTAAAATAACCGGCTAGTTGCTTTTTTGAGGTGTTAGTTACGTTCGGCTTTTAATTGGCTACAAAATCATTAACGGCTCCGCAACTTCTAATTTACAAGTGTTTACAAAGCCTCATCTCTCCTTACTGTCAAACACGCAACCTAAGGTCAAGTTCGCAATACCTCCTTACTGTCCCTAAATCTGCTTCAGCTACTTATAGTGATCGCGTTTTTTTCTGTAGCAGTCCCTAAATTCTGGAATGAACTGCCACTACAGGATCTGTAAGCCAATTTAAATCTGGCTTTAAAAAGGTACCTGTTCCGGCATTGATATTCTGTCTTAGTTTTCATTAAGATTTTAGATTCTTTTTAGAACACTGTTTTACAGTAAACGCATTGAGGCTGTGTACAAAACATGTTATATATGAGGTGCAACTACAAACGCCGCTAGCACTCTGGCGTGAAGGGCTGATGTCAAACGGTGTATCTGGACGCTCTGCAAATCTGCAGTTTATATCAAAGAATAGATCAGTATCGTCGCGCACTAGTTTCGCAGCTCTCCGAGAGTGGGAAGTGGACTTATTACTACCTTCATGGAGGAATATGACGTAATGCAACGTAAAATCAGCATTTACGCTATACAAACCAATGAATTTACCATAAAGAAAAACGCCAAACATTAAAATGAAGCGACATATCGCAAATATTTTGCAAGCAAAAGGGTAAAAAGCCTATTGAAATCCCCTTAAAGTCGTGCAATATATCGGTGTATTTGTTTTGCATTGCGGTATATAGTGCTTTACCTTTTTTGTAATATAAGGATTTTTTTGCATCTTATATTAATCAACATTACTTAGAGAATTTTTGGAATTTATTTTAAAATCCTAAAATGCTGAAACAGGTATATAAGCTCAATATAAATGACTTGCTTCCACTCTGCTCTGCTAACTTTACTGCCTAGTGTCAGCTCAGTCAAACACTAGCTGTACCGCTGTCGCATGGACATGGGTTCGAATTTGTTAAATTTCATATTGTGCATGCTTTTCTTTTGCATTTGCTTATATTTTGTACAATGCAGCAATGTTTCTTACATTTGCGCAGTTTTTGGAATGTATTTTGCCGGCCGCCTTCCCTCTACAGCAGACCGTCATTGCTTGTTGAGTACACTTTTTATTGCGAGTGTTAACCTAGGACAAAGGCTAATATTGTATTCAAAACAACTGACCTTTTTTTCCTTCGTGTTGGTCTTAAGTTTACCAGAAAACTTGATTGCCGTCAAGCGAGTCACTCGTACTTTTGTCATCTGTTTGTCCGTCAAAACCTTTGAGTTTTAGAGCTTACTTTTATCTTCGTTGATGTTCTATGATGACTATAACGCTACGTTAAAAAATTCCGTGCCGCTGGTAACTCTGTCGTTTCAAGTAAAAAAATTTAGAAACACCCCACTCAGTGTATTTTAGGCAAGTGCTTTGATGACAGTTTTAATATACAATAACATATAGCGGAGGTAATCATATTCTCTGTCCATATTATGTGACTGTGAAACTGCCTATAAATCAATTTCCGTATCCGAGGATATCTGAAACGTTGGAGTATAAGAAGATTATTATAAGACGTTTCTGTCCATCAGCCCACATTTTGTGTTTAAATTTAGGAACGACCTGCTAACGCTAAAAATTTGCCTTCAGTTTTCACAATACAGCTCAACTTACTAGAAGCCTTGAATGTAACCCTCTTTTCCTAATCGGTCGGTACCAGTAGCTAAAACATGATCATCCCAATTTGAAAGTTCAACATTTGAAAAAACACGTTTTCATAGAGTCTGTTTTCAATATTCAACTACGTATAAGTCAAGTGTTTCTGTAGTGGTAGATGTTATCAGTTTCAACGTGATACCTTCTTCAGGATTGATCAATATCATTCACTTTCCCTTTTGTTTCTTTGTTTCTGACCAAAAGCAAAGCTGGTGCTAATACATTTTAAGCCGTTCCTACTAATTTTTTTTTGTTTACAGTCGTTTTTAAGCAATAAATATGTGGTCCATAGGTCGGGTAAAAAGAAATAAAAAGCAAAATAAATAAATCAATAAAAATCGCCTGTTTATACAAGTCTTTTGCGTGCATAATATTTGCGACATGTCGCTCTATTTTAACGTATAGTGTTTTTCTTTATCGTAAATTTGTTGCTTTGTAGCGTAAATGTTTTATATTTTGATTTTAGATCGCATTACCTACATTTCCTATCTCACAGAGTTGCAAGATTAGTGTGCAATGATATTGATGTATACTCTTGGACATGTTGCGTATACAAAAATTATGATTTACTTGGGCCATAAAATAAAATCATCTTGTAACAGCATGTTATTTACATACATTAATAACTGTTTCTACGGTCGGACGACAAAATGAGTGGGGATTGCCTTAATCACTTATTAGCAGAAAAAATAATTCTTGGGGGAAAAAAATCTTTACAAGAAAAAATTGAAGATTACACTTAGTCTCTGCCGACGGATACTCTAAACTGATGTCTCCGGCTGTGCCTGCATGGAAACAACAGGAAGTTTGTAAAATAACTAAGCGAATTATTGCTTTGAACATGTACATCACGTCTAATTTAAATCAAAAGTACAAACCAAAAACTTTCAATTCATGTCGCGGATCATATTTGGGCCAAAACTGTGGAGCAAACGCTTGCTAGATATTTGACGAAGCATACACTTCCTCTTCCTTGTCGATTTTTAAGAAATGCTTGAAATCATGATTTAGTTTTTTGACAAACAAATAGATTATTCTATCTTAAATCACTCTGTAATTTTGGATAAAAATTATATTTAATCACAACATTAAGCGTTTTAGCATATAGCTAATATAGGAATATCATGAAGTGCAAGCTAAGTTAATTCTGATATAGCTCTGCGTAAAAGACATTCTTGTTTATCATCCAGTCGCCATCATCAAATCAAAGTGAAAAAATCAATTATTTCGGGTTTTCCACCCAACTTTAATAATTAAGGGTTATCGTTATATATTTAGAGTAAAGAGTATAATATATTGACCAGCATCTTGTTCGTTTGATAAATATACGAAAGAACTTCCGGTTGAAGTCACCTTTAAAAGGCTTTTTCAGTTTTAATTATCAAGACAGAAAATGTTACTCCGATCTTGGCACATCGATTTATTTGTTTCACAAGGTTTGGTTTTCAAAAGCAAATTATCATTAATTTATTATAATTAATGTACTCCCTCATATGGGCTATGTAGGTATGTGCGGCCCCAAAGGGTATGGTTTTTCAGCCGTTTTGGTCATAAATAGGGTATCCATTTTAGCCATTTGTGGTTTTTCAGCTGTTTTAGTCATAAATAGGGTATCAATTTCTACAATCTCTCTTAGTTGTTTACATTTCTCAAAATCTATGGCAAGGTTCCTCTTATTTATTTATGTATCCACTGTTTCTAAATTCAAAATTTAAAAGGTTTTCGAAAATCTATTGAAAAATTTGTCTGACATTTAAGTTTTGTAACTGTACTAGACCTGAAATGGTAAATTTCCTTTGTGAACAACTAATTTGATATAAAACCGGCTAATAATAAAAGTAATTTTGTTTTTCAAATAGTCAAGATCGACGCAAAAGTAGACGAAAATACGTAAATGATTTAAAAAACTAAAGTTATCTATTTATGTACCGTAAGAGTAAGTTTGTCGCACTCTTTGAAACCCGGGTTATATTTTTCATAACAGTAATAACAAACTGATAAAATTGCGACGAGACTGGAGTATGACTTATGTTTGCAAGAGGAACTTGTCGCAATATACCTTTTCAGTATGCGAGTGATAAGATGCACGAAATGTCAAATATAAACCGAACTAAAAATAACCATTAAATTTAAAGCACGCAAATTTTAGTAAAACCCTTGAAAATTTCTAAAAGCTGAAAATACATATATAGAAAATTCTGAGTGTAAAATAGCACATTTTAAAGTGTTTGTTCTGCTAAACCTTTTGTGTAGTGTTCCGCGGGAGTTCTTTTTTGTTGGGGAAATAAATGAAGCTGTGTTTATAACTCATCGTTAGTTCTTACTAATGAGTTACCAAGAGGTAGTTAATGCAGTAAATTGATCTGTTTGAGCCAGTTTAACAATGTTTTTAGAGTAACATTATTGAGAGAGAAACGTTCTAGCTACAATATTCATTAATATAAATATTTCCAAAAAGCGCCAACTTCACCCTTACGCTAAACAGGCGAACAGCCTCTGCCTCTGGTACCCAGATTGTGATGTTTAATGTGCCTGCTAAAACTTGTATTGCTCCGTTTGTGGCAAAAAGGCGTGAATCGTGCACTTGAGAATCAATACAGTAAACCATTATTCATTCTATAACAGCGCGCGTAACCAGTTCGCAATTAATACTCCATAATGAATTAATAAGTTGTGACGGTTTCAAAACAAGTTAATATGTTTTTGTATTCTTAATCATTATTTCGTTTGGTCGAGTTATATTTGACGTATGATTTTATTATGTCAGTATTGACTAATTTTATAAAGTCTTGCAGAGGTAATTTTCCTTCTTTATCAATACCTTGAGATTTCAGTAATAATTTATAAATATAAGTATTGATTAAATGTAATATTTCTCTAAAAATTTATTCGTTCACATGTGAATGTAAAAAGAACAGCAGTTTAGTTATTCGTGCCACTATAGATGAATAAAAAGGTTCTTTTTATTGATAATTATATCTTTTCAGTTAGTAAATAATTTTTACGCGCATGGAAATATAATGTAATGTATTAATGTAATGTATTGTATTGTAATGTAATGTTATGTGATGTATTAATGCGACGTATTGTATTGTATTGTAATGTAATGTAATGTATTGTAGTAATGTAATGTAATGTAATGTAATGTATTAATTTAATGTAATGTAAAGTAATGTAAAATTTTAATATAATGTAATACTAATGTTATGTTATGTTATGTTATGTTATGTTATGTTATGTTATGTTAATGTTATATAAAGTAAAAAAAGCTTTAAAGATTTAGTGATGTGCGTATGGTATTAGCGTCAAAAAATACAAGATCGATTCAGATCAATTGATTTTTATTGAATGCTACGATTGCATCACCAAAATTCGGCTTAGGAGTTGGAGGAACAAAATAACAAAAGGCTACAAAAACATCATAAAAATAAGTATTGGAATTTTGTCATGAACCCACAAGCATTTGCCTGTCTGCCATAAAAAATGAAATAATAATGAGCTAAATAAAATCAATAACATCAGAAAATGTTGAACAATAATCAATGTCGATAATATAAAATGATTATGATAACTGAATGAATCAAGATAAGCTTGTAATATAACTCTAAACCTCGCTCATTATAAGCTTTCATGATAAGTTGAGTAGATTTGAAAATATTGAATCATAACGACAATAATAAACTTTACATCGCCAATACACGCCAGTAACAACTACACGAAGGCTCTTTTTGACCTTGAAACCTTGAACGATTTCACACCCGTGATTAAGTACGTAATAATAGATTTATTTTTTAAACTTGCGTTCTCTGTACCTAAATATTGTTATTGTTTTTTCTTTAAACAAAGAAAACATTATCGGGCCGGGGGAGCGAGATAGTAAATATCCTTTATCTTTTCTTTTCTTTTCTTTTCCGGAGCTACAAAGTTATCACAACAGAAAACCAAGCTGCATCCGTCTCTATATCAAGGCCAACTAATCAGTTTTGACTTTGTTTAAGCACATCTGTTTTTGTTCACCCTTGCCGGGATGAATACTTCAGCGAAAAATCTGAGATTTCGTCTCTAAAACCACAACAATCAAGCTATACTAAATGAACCGTAAACTTTTGTAGTTCTTAGCGGCTTCGTCCGAATTGTAAACTAACATAAATATAATTAATTATCGATAAACCTAATCTAAAACTTTATATCTTCAAAAAGAAAATCTTGTTTTTAAAACACGTAATGTTATTAATTTTCAGTTGTAAAAAAAAAAATGTTGTTTGTACCTCTTTTCAGATAAATAAAACGAACTTTCGAAAGCAGTTTATAAGTTGCATTGATAATTAGATCATACGGAACACGTGGTATGTTGGAGAAGCGAATTTCTTCTTCTGTAATCGTGTTTAGAATCTTTCGTTTGTTTTGCTGACCCATTAATTTAACGAGTTTCAACACTCGAAAAAGAATTCGCACCAATACGGACCCATTTAATGTACTCTATATAAAATGTACACATGAATTTACGTAACGTCAATCCATTTCTTGACTCGATGTTCCTATCAATACCTTACGTGAGTCTTTTCTCTACATGGCTAATATTTATGATGCGAAGACGTGAGCGTTAAAGAATGGTTTTACGAAGTTTTTAATCACTTAACCTTGGCTAATATCTATTTCAGAAGATTTTGTGGTTAAATATAGGACTTATGATTCCATATTTATGAATTGGATATAATAATTATTATTCATATACCTATTCTATATGTGATATACCGTTTATGTATAGCAACCGTTTTCGTGAGGCTCCTTAAAAATAGATCGTTTCATTATATAACACGATAAATTGATTTCTGGAAAATAAGCTATTTTATAGTTATATTTACAATCCTTTGCTAGTGCAATTAAAAGTGAAGGATACGCTAGCTTCACGTGCTTTAATCACATAATAAGTGCATGCATGCATTCTCAGCTTTTTGAACAAAGGAAACGCGGGTGGTAAGATTATAACTCAGTTCTTTAACAGACGTTAATGGGTGACCAAAGAGCTTTTAAAGTATAACACGTTAACAGCAAATCTTGCACTTCAGTCACATGTGCTTTACCGTAAGAATTTCTTATTAAAAAGGAATAAGTTAGAAGGCATTACAACATGGAGCGTGTTATGTTGAAGTGTGTTAAGCCAAAAAAAATCTGTTTCTGTTTAAATCGGTATCTTTATGAATAAAGCAATTTAAGCCGAAAACAATACAACTCCAAATGGTCACTGCGGAAGTAATAAAGTTGCTTTCTCTATAGAATAATATGTGAATTTATCTTTATTGTAGGCGTACACATTGCAGAAAAATCGGAAACTTAAGAACACATTTGAGCATCTCTGATCTTTTCTATTCATACACTTCTTGTCTCTTTTATTCCGTGTAAGGATTTTAATGAGTCAAAAAACGTTATGACTGCCGTTTGTGAATTCAACAATGTGAATATATACACGCTAATATAAATAGAATTTACTGACGGTAATGATCGGAATGAAAAATTGTCCACTTCCCTTACTTTGACAACTGCAATTAATGACCCATTAATTTACTTGAAATAGAACAAAAAATTGGTAATAGAAAGCTTTTTTGTTTGGAAAATGTGGCTGAACCATTTTACTTACAAAAGCGTAGTAATAATAACAAAAAACAAAAGGGACACCGATATTCTCTTCAGCCTCAACAATTGAAACAAAACAGACATTGTAAAAGGTTTTCGTAAAACACCCTGGTTCGTTGAACCACTCCCCAAGATTTTCGTTATGCGTGGTCCGATCAGCTTGAGATTTGGCATGAATGTTAATTAGACTTCGGACTTTCCATTAATACTAATCACGTGACAATTCTCTTGTTACCATGGTTACCAGAAACAAAAATCCAAGATGGCCGATTTCGATATTTAAGATTTTGTGTAAAAATGAGAGATTATAGGAAATGAAAAGAAACTGCCGTTTCATGCAATAAAAATGCAAAATACTGGGGAAAAAAATGAAAAGTAACGAATTTTTAGAAAAATATCTATAAGAGTATTACAAAATCCAGCTTTCGTGACTTTCTATGATGTCGTGATCAATTATTACGTCACTAATTAAATGACGTCAGTTAATTAGTGCCAAAACATGTATTCATTGTCCG
>JAOCNB020117343.1:0-11035 GCA_026546465.2 Palythoa caribaeorum | reverse complement strand
ACAACGACACGGTAATCTTAAGCGTCGTTCGCGCGTAAATTTCAAACTGTCTGAAAAACTCCGCCCCTCAATCAAAAAAGTGTCAGAAAAGTGTCAAAGATCTTTGTCTGGTGGAAACGGTAGCGCGCTTCGCGCTGTAAATGTTTGCTGACAAGTTTTGACCAACAGTCTCCATTCTGTATCATCAAAAGCAACACAATGAAACAAACTTTTATTTAGTTTAATTCAACTCAATTCAATTTAGTTGATCCATTTAAAGTTCGCTGATTAAATTTGAATTAAGGTGACATAACATAAAGGAATAGAGGGATCAACCTCGTTCAATAATAGCCAATTATGAAGAATACCGGCTTTTATTAAAAGACAGCTCGCACTAGTCACTTGTCGCTTCCCGCAAAAAAAAAAAAAAAAAAAAGCGAAACCTCCCAAATTTAGGGTTTCCATTCTTATTCTTTAGTGTTCAAACAATTACATTTCCTATATATTGAACCGATTAAATCGTTATCTTCAAAGGATCGATAGCACACATGAGACTATATTATGCCAAACACTTTAGCTTTAATTTTCCGCCGAGACACAGTATTATCATTTTTACTATCATTAAGGTAACAATTATCCTGATCATTATTATTTTTATAATAGTATAATTGTTGTTGAGTGTAATTATCATCATTTCGCCAAATTGTTGTTTGGAACTGGTGTTTTTGTACAAATTTTATGCCGGAAAAACACAAAATTCAGAACTACAAAGCTCTATCGGCGTCTATTCTAAAACGCACTCTCGTTGGCTAAAAATAAGAATACATTTTGTGAAACATCCATACGGTTACATGCAATGAAGTCTTCCCAAGCAATTTTTAAATAAAAAAGTTGTGAGGCCATTGGCAAAACTTCCATGAATTTGTTTTTAAAAAGACTTAAAATGTAAGTCTTTGTCTGTCGTTTTTAAATGGCGTTTTTTACAAATATTGCCTATTGTTGGCATTCCGGAATTTATCATCTGGGAATTTCCGATGCAACCGGATCATTTCGGGTAAATATAACCAGAACAACGAAAAATTAAATAAAACATCTTTTGAGCTTGATATAGGTTACATAATGATTTCTAAAAAAATTTGAAAACTTATTGTTATCAGCTATGCACACGAGAAGACGTAATCTTGAAATGACGAAAAAAGCTCTTGGCGGGAAACCGTTGACATCTTGTTGCAATCCAAAACAATGAAGAAGTAGATCTTCTTTTCAATTTTAGAATATAAAAACTTATTCTTGTACAAGCACTGAAATTTATCACGTTTACGAAAAAAAAGAGACAATCTTTTTACATTGTTCTCTAGTTTTGATTTTTAGTTCTGCTCAAAAGCCAGCAAGAAAAACAGACTGGTTTCCCTTATAAAGACTTCGGGTTCAGCGGTTAAAACTGAAAAAAAATCCCCAAAAATACAAGTACTAATATTTATTAAAAAAAACACAATATAGCAGATTTATTTTATATCATTCGCTAGTTTCGTTCTTTGTGCTATTAAAAATGAAGTGAAACAAACCAGAATGAATTCTTTTTAGCTTAAAGACCTTATAGATTTAATAGTGAGAAACGTAAAAGAATCGAAAGGAAAATTATTATTGCTATTGAATACATGAGTTTTGTTCCTTGTGTTCAGTAATAAAAATTGAGTGACATAAAAACAGACACTTTCTTTACATAAATACCTCAGGGGTAGCTGTGAAAATTTTATAATCCTAGGAGTCGAAAAGAAAACCATATTGTCAACATTATGAGTGATATTCAGTGTTTTCTAATTATTTGATAGGTCTGAGTTTTACTCACCCTCTGTTGCTCGAACTTTACGGTCATCGATACAACTCCATCCATTGTCTGTTTTACTAAACGTAAGATTTGGTTTTGTTTTGCATTGGCATGTACACTTAGACAAACCAGAAACGTTAGCAGCTGTAGCTTTGTGTTTGCCACAAAAATTGTTGCTGCATGTCGCCTTGCTTGAGAGTTTGAAAACGTCGCCTGTTTTAACTAAACGACGAATGTTAAAGCTTTCCGCTCCCGTCTTTCCATGAAGAGAACATAGAAACAGACTCGTTATGAGTATCAGTAAAGGACCACGAGAGGCCATTGGAATTGTCTCAGATAAAGAGCATAAACTAAATTACTAAATGAATTCAAAACGATGTCAAAACACGAACTTTATCCAAACACAGTCTGAGTCTTATCGGCGTAGGAGTTTTTTTCAATTTTTGATACATTATTGTGAGTATATTGGCTTTGATTCCGAACAACTGTCCAATATAATTCACAAAAGCCTGAAGAGGATCTTCAAGATCCACTTTTCCTTATTTAGAATGCCACGGAAATACGCCATATTTCCGATGCCAATTCCCTGCTTCTATCAGACGTGCGATTTCACCATTTACTGGTCTGTCTCATTACTTCAATAAATTCTCTTTTTTTTTGCTTCCAAAGGTAAATTGCAACGAAAAAGGAATTGCACTTGATTATGATTTCATAAACGAGGTCATTTTGAACTACCATTTCGACGCTTTTGTATTCGCTGAAAGATTTGTTTCTTATCCTCCGGAAAAAAGCCGATGCGGTTGACAAATTACGAAATCGTCCAGAAGCTTTAGGCTGTAGTTTGATTTTAATTTGACCACAATTAGACTTAAATGGTTCAATGTTGAACACAGCGGAACATTCGCACTTGACATTAAAAACGTAAATTCACCGCCCATATTCGTTAATACCGGCTATTATGTAAAAGAGGTGCATGTTTTAATATCATCACAAAATGACGAAATTTTATTAACTTGATCGTTAAAAACCCCAAGTTTTGAAGTTTAAAAAGGAGTTTAAAGCTGTATAGTCCTTCATCTATAATTATTACTTAAGATAACGTACTGAATGAGTTCTACTTTCTAATCCTTTACTCGATTAATAAAAAAATAACCTCTAATTACATATTCCGCAACGAAATCGAGTCGCAACATTATTATATTTGAGGGGCCGCCTTTTCAATCGCGAGCACGGCCATATTTTAGACGAGAGATAGTTTTTGGGAGACGAAAGCACCGAGAACTTTGTAATAACATCCTGAGCAACATTTATAAAATAGTTCAAATACTACATGCGTTCTGATTGGTCGACAAGTGTGTTTTCGTGGCGCTATATATGATACGCGAAAGTGACGTTTTGCTTACATCACGGCTGTGAGAGTTTGCTGTTTCATGAAAGAAATAGATCTATGAGTGCTTCGTATATATCGTGTTTCTCTTTCTTTAGTCGAAAAATAGTCATAATATAAAAGAAATAAACATGTTCTCTGTGCCTACACAACCTGGTGAAGGCCTCGCCAAAGTTTGAGAGAAGTCTCGAGCAGGTGAATTTTATCGTTCGCTTCAATTTTCACCAGGTTATGAAGGCGCAAAAACATGTTTTATTTCTTAAAGAAAGATTTTTTACCAACCAGACTCATGATTGAAACACAGAGCAAGGACATCAAAACACAGTCATTAGCATAATAAATGAAGACAAATAAAAACATAGCAAGTATTTGAGCATTTACTGAGTTTTCAAAACGAGCATTAGAACAACTCTGATCCAAACATTGATAAAATGGCCAAACTTTGCGAGCACCGTAATAATTCGGGGGACCATTTAATGTGACACCCCTTTTTTGAGATGGTTTTTTTTTGACAAATATCAATATTCGTAATTTTAGAAGCTGTACATGTAATGGTTCCTGTTCATCTTATTGTGATTACTTAATAATTATTATATAATACTTGATAACAGTAAGATGACGAGGAATTTTCAAAGTGCTCGCAAAACATGATAAACGCCAAAAAAGCTTTGATTAATGAGAACACATAAATTAATAACATACATTTATAAAAATAAAAGTTAATAGGGTCGGCTGGTTAGGAAGCTCCATACTTTCTTTGTTAAAGCTTTTTCTTTTTCTCTCCCTGTATCATACAGTAAGTTATATATATAAACAATTTCAAATGCAAATGAACAATATTAGACTAGCACGTCACAGCAACTAGAACAAAAGATTATAAACGTCACTGCGGACCCGACAAAAAATTAAATAGGCAACGTTGTATAATAACCAGTCTACTTAATAACTATGCATAAACAAAACGGACAGCGTAATATTAAATTCAGTTCACGTAACATGTTGTTGCCAATAATATGCTGATTCCCTAAGTGATATTACAATCTGCTAGATTATAACAATTTTTAGAATATTTTATATTTTTTTAAAATAACGCTGGATACTGATATTATTTTCATATCATTATCATTTTCATTCATTTTATTTTCATCTTTCTTCTTGATCTACTCCTTGTTCTTGTTCTTCTTCTAGTTATTACCTAAGTAATATTTTAATTGATATCATTTTTTACGTCAGCAGTTGTACCTGTGAAGCTTACGTCATAGGAGCCTACAAGTGTTTTTTTAAGACAACAATTATTGCATCATTCGTTTATTAATTGTTATTGCACGAGCAAAAACGGGCAGAACCAAAAGATCTGGGTCTCAAAACGAGCATTAGAACAACTCTGATCCAAACATTTACATATCCGAACAGATTAAGAACATAGAGATTACTTCATGGAAAGCGCGCTTTGTACGGGATTTTCACACGAGTTGGTGAAGTATCTGAAAACGAACGAGTGAGCGCAGCAAAAGGACCACGCTTAAATTTTGATTTTACATGGAAATTTACGTGGCTCGGCGGATCCTGAGCTCTTTACCAGTCCACTATTTGAGCAATGGTTTAACTGCCTGGCTACTAAGTTTGTTTACCGTGCAGTCCAGTTTCAAAAATGCGTCTATGTCGATGAAAATGTACCTCTACCTTGCTAAATGCCTTGTCCAGTAACTGTATAAACATCTTGGAACACTTTAGATGGAAAAATAAGAACAAAATTACAGCGAACGTGTCAAGAGTTCATGAAAAACCCGTCTGCTTCAACAACTCGAATACGAAGTTACACTTGTGCAGCGATTTCGGGCTGTCAAATCCAATCTTGAAACTTGTTCAGTTTGAACCAGTATGTAAGGTAAGTTGAGTGCAATATTATTGTTAACTGTGTTTCAGTTTCAAATATTTTCCCGATTGCCAAAATAGGCATTTTGAAGGCTGTCAGGGGGTCGATTTGAGGGAGGGATGACTGCAGTCTTATCACAAATTAAACCATTTCATTAATTGAGAAAAAAAAATACTACCGTGTTTCATAGTTCGGTAAGGGTGATTATAACTGTAGAATTCTAGTATGGTGGAAATTGGTTTTCCGGCTCGCTTGAATGGTTTATGTATTCCTACAATGCGAAGGGTGTGGGCAGTCACACATGTTATTTCACGCACATTGCCATTTAGTGAGTATTGAAAGCTCTTGGAAAATGAGCCAATGCACACAATAAAAATATAAAATAAAATGGTCACTCTATTAAAACAAGAGCACTGTTTGACAAATGCAGAGCTCCAAGTATATTTTTTTTTCCACTTGAAATTACGTAATTGGTTTGCTGTCGTTGTTGGTGAATCCAGGACCTGCAGTAAAACATCAAGCCATATCATCTGTCTTGTACTCAACTGTGTGCCCTCAGATCTCAGACTGCAGGGCGATGGGTAAGCTGCAAATGTGTGGATACTGGTGACACAGAAAGCTGCAGCAATGAAATGGTTTTTCTTTTAACTCCTCTACCTTGGAATGCTTGAACTCATTCACCACTTTCTCTCAAAGTTGTCTGGCTGAAACCAGCACCTTTTTCAATGTAATGCTTTGAGCTAGCCTGCGAACAGGCTCTCCACACACCTGTTTTCAGGCTACGTTGAGCTTGCTGTTGTATCTCTTTAGATACCCACTGACACACCACGTGCCCTGATCAACGTATGTCCTACTGAGACACCATCTTAGTTGAACACTAAAACAAAACTGTGGTCAGACATGACCAAAATTAAAGGTACGGTACCTTTTAAATAAAACAGAGAGTAAACTACGCATAAAATAATATAATTAAAATAAACTTCATTTACCCAAATCAGTCTTTTTATAAGTGACTGAAGAAAGCCATTATTTAGGATTGTCCCAACATAAAGTAAAATGTACTTACAACAGATTTTTATTCATCATTGTATTATTTTGTGTATTGATTTACATATGATCAAAAAATTGTCCAGACATTGTATCCAATTACCTTTAGGATATCGTTAGGCATGAGCAAATTTTTGTTGATCAATGTCCAGTGATTGACTGTTATTTGCAGCCCTGCAAATAGAATTTACTTTTGAAAGTATAGACAGTGGTATATATGGTATGTATGTAGTATATTCATAAATTATATTTTTCTGAGTTTAGATGCAGAAATCCCTATAGTAATAGATACGATCATGAAGGACAGTTCAAGGAATTACTCCATGAGATTTGCAAGACTCATTGTTAACACTGGAGGTCAACATAAGAAGCTGGAGACTCACAGGTAAACCATGAGACTTGCCAGCTCTGATTTTTAAAAACAGCTTTTGTAATTTAGAACTAGTTTTACCCAAGGAAAGGTACTAGCTAGGAGTGTTTTTTTTTTACTTTTGAAAAACATGGCATCTTCCATTGTCAGTGTGTGCAAAATTGGCAGAAATTCTTCTCTGCAAATAGCTGGAAAATTGTCCAGTGCTTTTACTTCTAACAAAAAGTTGAAGACTACAAGGTCTTGAATGAAAGGAAGGAATTGACAGGGAAGACTGAAATTCTTCTCAAATCTTATAAGTAGGGAGGGGGTGTTTAGAATAAGTAACATCCATAACTGTCAGTATGAAAGCAGATTACATTATTTTGTACCCTTTGGGAGGCTTTGTGTGGAAAAGTAAAGAGCATTCAAAGTATGGAAGAGTTACTATAATTAGAAAGTTGGTATCTGCAAACAAAATGACAAAATGAGAGAAGAATTAAGCAAAACACATTGTATGATGTTGAATAGAATTTACCATACAAAACATTAACAATGAAATAAGAATGATTCTTGTTCGGACAAACAATTATAATAAATACCACTAAAGGGAGACGAGCCGTACATTTTCATCCACACAGAATTTCTTCAGCCATCTTTTGATAAAATTCAATAAGTGATGTGGCTGCAAAAAATCACAAACACTACAAGTACGAGGGATGTGGGGCAATTATTTGAGACCCAAGTCAAGAGTAATAAAACTTTGCAAAACCTTCATCTTTTTTTAAATGCAAAACTGTGCATAAAAATGGCCACAAACTACTGAAATGCCATGATTGTACTTAACCAATCTCAGATGATTTTGCTGGATAGAATATTTCTAAATACTCAGCTCAGTATGTAATGACAAATCAAGTATGTCATTGTAGGGGAAACAGATTTTAAATATAATAATTATTGTTAAATATTTTCCCCACACTGTACTGGATCTGTCATTTTATAGTGAATATCTCTAGTTTAACATTTAAGATTTAATAAAAGAAATGGAAGGAAGTGCACACATACAGTAAGGTTTAGAAGAAACATCCAATTCATGAAAGCATAGCTGCATTAATTTAGATTTAATTATAATATTTTCAAGGATATTCATTGGGGAACTTTGGAGAATTAAATGACTTCACAGGAAATCCATACAAGTTTAGAGGGTCGAATAAATGAATAAAAAAATATATATTTTACTTATATGAGGTTAATGGGAAGAGGGAAATTTGTTAAAAATGCTAAAATGGCTTGCAATTACAACTGAAGGTCAAAGATGAAATCGACAACACCTCATTGTAAGTAAAATTGAATATTTTTTTTATTCATTTATTCAACTCTCTAAGCTTGTGTGGGTTTCCTGTGGTGACATAACACTGATTTTGTTTGCTGCTAAACATTGTTTGTTAATTAGTACATTTTAGTATTGTTTTAAATTCTTATCACTGTGCTTGGAAAAAAATAATAACAAACTGCTCTCTCCAAATCTCTGGGCTAAATAATAAAAGTTCAGGCTTCAAATGCATTTACCTTCATTCTGATTGGCTGCAGAGATGGTATGCTGTCTCACTTGCCCAATATGATTTGCAAAGATACCATTTCAGTGCTGGATTAGGGCTGGAGTTTTCTTTTGGGTGCTTGCTGTCACGTTTGTTTTTGTTTTGAGTTTTGTTATGGAAAAGGTTTAACATTTTAATCAGACCTGTCAAGTTGTAAGATCAAAATGCGTGACACTTGACAGGTCTGCATGTGTCTCGTTATATTAGCGTGTCCTCGGTGTTAAATACTAACACTTTTGCAACACAAAAGACGATAAACAGGGCCTCTGATTCTCTGATATTGTGCGATGGTGCGATGCCGATAATTGATCAATAATCGCCTCCGATCGCATAATTTGCAAATTTCCGCACAATCGCGCATAATTCTTACAAATAACATAATATGTGCAGAGAGTAAATAAAAGTAGTACAAGCTTGTGACAGTTGTCTTTGTTGTACTTTATAATGCAATTTCTTAATTTACAGCCAAAAACATCGCAAAATAGGACGAGAAGCGATCACTATTCGATACGTTGTTTTTGCACTACTTCACGTGTCAGGGATCTGGTACTGAATTAATTCTAAAGTGTATTGTCATTGGTGCATATTGAAAACAATGGATAGAGTGTTGACCACTCAAAGTCATCAATGTACTCATTTTATTGTTTGCAATAAAATCATCGCTTTTTTGCGCGAATATTGATCTTGTTGGGGATTGGAATGACTCGCCCAACTTACTCACAATTTTGAATGAATTTATTTACGCGTTAAAGGTATTCCTCTCTCACTCTCTCCTTCTCTGGCGCTCGATCATAAACTAGATAAAAACTCACGGAATGCAGCCTCGTGCAAGACTGTGACCAATGATTGACATCTCTATCTTAAAGTAACTAACACCCTTCCCCTCATCACATTTTACTGAGATTACAAAATCATCACAATTTCCCACACTCTCAAAGGGAATTGTGATCATGCTGCTTTAGGAAAACTATTACAACTTATTGAAAATTATTACAAAAAATCAGTGTTCAATAAACATGATAAATCTTTCATAAATGTCATAGCTGCCCCACATATTCTTGCTGAGTAAATAATGTTCCAAATATGAGATAAAATGACTTGTAATGTTCATCAGTATACTTTTACTTCACCGTCTTGTTCTGCGGTATCCGTGCTGATACGGAGTCTGGCTGCTGCTGCGGCATCTCTCTGGGGTCTGAATGGGGGTGCTGCTTGATTCAGGGGGGCCGTAGGGACTGTAGGGGCCCTGTCACAGCTCAGCTCCAGTGGGTAAAGACGTTGTACTGGTCGTTCCAGATAAGACTTTCCCGCCCGTAACTTTACGCTGCGAACAACTCCGTCTCGTCCTAGGTAGAGGTCAGCCACGATTCCGAGCAGCCATTTCCCACGATTGCCGTCTTCAGATTTAATGATAACGACACCTCCAGGACTGACTGGTCGGTCGGGTTGTTTCGGGTGGTCAAGGTTATGACCCTCCCTCAAACCCCTCATCTACTCCCGTGTCCACCATGTCCATAGAGTGTCCTTGCATCTGGCTAGGAATTTCGCACGATTGTGCAGCTCTCGATCCTTAACATAATGCGGTTCCAGTTCCGGGATTGTGTTATTCCGCACGAACAAGAATGAGTTGGGTGTTAGGACCGTTTGTTGGACATCCTCCTCCACATAGCTAAGTGGCCGCCCGTTGAGTGCCACTTCAACATCGAGTACTACCTCGCAGAGCTCCTTCCATGACAGTAGTGCGCTGCCGACAGACTTATAGAGAGCACCTTTCACTAGACCGATCAGGTGCTCAAATTGTCCTCCCACCATGGTGCTCTGCTCAGGTTGAACTTCCACTTAATCTTTTGGTGGGCAAGGTAGGCTTTAAGACGCTCATCTCGCCTGACTTGCTTTAGCCACTCTGCTGCTCCTACGAAGGTTCTCCCATTATCGGAATAGATCACTGAAGGTCTATCACGTCGTGCTGGTCTCGAGGATTGGTAACAGCTCCAGGTACAAGACCCTGGACAGACTGCACGCGTAGAGAACTAGGTAGGCCTTGCCTTTGGCCTTGTCGTTGGTCTTCTTGCCCTTCGATTTGGGTTTCAACCGGTACTTGAGAGGACCTGCGAAGTCACAGCCCGTGATCTCGAACACGTTTCTGACTTGTATACGGTCTGTTGGTAGGGTGCCTGGAGGCTATGATAGGCGATGGCTGTGTATCTCCTGCAGCCCCAACAGGACTTGATAGCTTGTTTGGCTAGCTTCCTCAGGCGGGGGACTCAGTGTGCATCTCTAACCTTGGCCATGGTTAGACCGACTCCGCCGTCCAAGGTGTCTAAATGGGCCTGTTCTACCAGTTTCTTTGTGTATGGGTGAGTGTCTGGTAGGAACACTGGGTACTCACCCTGGATTCTGCCTCGGCACTCGAGAATTCCTTGCTCGTTCTCCTGAAGGTTAAGTTGTAACTCCTCCTTGGCGAACTAGCTCCCATCTCGTTGAGCTCGCTTTGTCCAGAACAGGTGTTGCTGCTCAATGTCTTCTGCACTTAAAGGACTGCCCTTCCTGTTGTCTGGGTGCTGTAAATTGTGTATGAATCACACACCCTCATCCCTTGCTTTAGGTTATACTTCTCTAGGATGTGGTCTCGTTCATCTGCATTATGTGGAACCGTAACACCGGCGAACAGGTCCCTCATTGCTTTGGTTTCAATTCTGCTCTCGCTAGTCTCCGCTGTGACAATATCTCGGGGCTAACGGTTAGGATTTGAGGGCCACTCTGGCCCATTCCACCAGAGCTGGTTGTTCACGATGTCCCCGCCTCGGCTCCCGATGTCTGCTAGATTCTCATTTGTTCCAACTTGTCGCCATTCAACTTTGGGATGGGCGTGAATCTTGTGAACTCGGTTCGCGACGAACTGCTTATACTCGCCTTGCCCGCGTATCCAGTTTAGGGCTACACTGCTCTCGAGCCAGCAGTACTTGTTGAT
>JAOCNB020117304.1:0-11035 GCA_026546465.2 Palythoa caribaeorum | reverse complement strand
GTTAGTAAAACAATTATGCAAAGTTTCCAGATCATGGAACATTTATTTCAGGAAATAACTAATGTTTTGTGATTATACCCCGTTTGCTCTGGTTGGGACGTCACAGCTTACCTAATTTGCATATTTAAACAGGCCTACTTTGGGACCCAAAGTCGCCTAAAGTCGCGCAAAGTCGCCTAAAGTCGCGAAAAGCCGCCTAAAAGTCGCGAAAAGCCGCCTAAAGTCGCACAAAGCTTGCTTAAATCGCACAAAGACCCGATGGTTTTTTGTCTATTTTTTTCTTAAGTCGCCTTAAGTCGCACAAAGTTGCCTTAAGTCGCGCGAAGTCGCCTTAGGTCGCCCAAAGTAGCGGCGACTTTGGGTCCCAGAGTAGGCCTTACACTCATAACTTTGGGATCTATTATCTAATCTAGTTCAAGAGTTTTGAGTTGTATTGTGCTCTAAATGTGTTCAGCTAGCGTCTGAAATAGTAATATCATTGTTTTAATGACTCTTTTGCAATCAAGTACAACTGGATTAACTCAAGTTCTTCAAAATCATCGTTACGATTCTTTGACGATTCTTCGATTTGCTTCATCACCAGTTTAGCCGTTTTGACGTAATTTTCTGGCATCTTGCTGGGGTTGCGCGTTTCTTCAGTATTTTTTCCTTGTAGTCGTAATTTTTGTTTTGTCTTCCCTGCATCACTTTTGCATTCGGTTACGGTTTTAACAGCAGTAGCACCAGCTTTTTCTGTGGTTTTGTAGAGTTTTTCATCCTTCTTTTGAGACATTCTACTCCCACTTACCTCTGATACATTCTCATATTTGGAAATCTTGTTAGAATACACAGCAGCATCCGTTTTGCTGCTTGTTGTTGATTTCAGGTTCTCTTGGTCTTTAGGTGATGTTTGTTGTTCATTCCATTCCTCAACGTCTTCATACCCATCTCCCGTCTCTGGAAACATAACTTGACTGCACTCTGATACGTTTTGATAACTACATGTAGCACCATATGTAGCCTCTGGCAATTGGTTGCTTTGTTTCTTGGTAGGAGAGACGGACGAAAACACTTCAGGTATTTCATCTTGTTCTAACCAATCATAAGCGTAATCATAATTCGAATCTGATTGGCTATCACCAGATGACAAGCGAGTGACATCTTTACAAGCATACCAAGGTCCGTCTTGAAGATGACAACCGAAACCCCATCTTCTGGTATCTGAAGAGGGCTCTGTCATCACCCCAGGCAAACCTAAAAACAAAAGTATTTTTGATAGATTTATTTAGTTAGTTAACTTACTCCTAGAGCCAATCACATCAAGTTGTAATTACCCTTCGCAGTCAGATTGAGATCGACAAATCTCAGCTCACGTGCGGAGTCCCGGGTTGATTTCATGTGAACGATAATAATAGACCCTGTCACGGTTGTAGTTGCATCATGGGTAATCAGGGCATGGATTACAGAGAGTCGAGTCACGAACTGAGAATTATCAACAATTTCTCGCAAAATCATAAGTTACTCTCGTATTTTCAGACAGGCAAAGTTAGCTCTAATCCTAGATACATGCCAATTTTTGGCGTATTTGGTTGCAAATTACATCGTTTTAATCTCTTGGCAAATGTATTGTTTGCAAGAGCGATCGTGTGGAACTGACTCGCTCGAAAACAATTGATTTTCATCAGAAACCCATAATTTCTCAGGTAATTTGCGGCCAATTAGGCCAAAAACTAGCAGGTGACAAGAGTATGAACTTACTTAGCTTTGCCTGGCTGAAAATCCGAGAGTTTACAACTTATAATTTTGCGAGAAATCGTTGATAATCCTCAGTTCGTGACTCGACTCTCTGTAATCCATGCCCTGATTACCCATGATACAACTACAACCGTGAAGAGGTCTATTACGCCAACTTGTTTTCCTACATCAGTACATGGCCCGAAGATTTGAATTAATTTAGTGACAAGTCTAACAATATTCTCACAAACACAATCACAGACTGATCAATTAACTTCATAATCGAATGTCACATATTAGTTACAATAGATGCTCTACTAATTAAGCTGCAACTGGGTAAAGTGATCTTGGGAACTTAAGGTGGTAACAACTAAACTTAACTATCTTGATTTTCTAAAACTTCTTTTTTAATGATAAATGTTCACAGAATGTTATGAAAAAGGGTATTTTATAGTTTTCATGCCAAAAGAGTAGCTTTCGTTTGTAAGTTAAAACTATTTAAAAGTAGAGAATAAGAGTACAATCTACTGACAATCACATGAATAACATTTAAATTTTGTTTTTTTCACGCACTAAAATTCCAGAATTCTGATATATAAAGCTGACAATTACTTAAAATTAACCTAAGTTTTTATCAGTATCAATCAAAAAACTTGTAATTAATCACAGTAATGATTATTACAAAAGTAAAAAACGAAAAGTAGTCCGATTATATAAGGACATCTCAACTTAATATTTAAGTTAGAAGATGTGGAGATGGTAAATGTTTATATTTAAGTTTAAATGTTAAACCATTCTCAAAAGGATGTGAATTTACAAACATGTTGATGGTTAAATATACCTAAGGAGACAATATAGCAGTTCCTTCAAGGTCTTAATCCATTCGGTTCAATTTAGGTGTCAAGAACTTTAGGAATAATTACCTGTTTCCACATTTGTTGATAGCAACTGTGGTGGCACCTTTTCTGTCGAAAGAGTTTTGGGAAAAGATTTCTTCGGAGGTCTTGGGGGTGGTGCTTGGGCGCGTACTGTAGCATTTGTGTCGGTATCAATTGGGGATGGGGTTGCCACGCCATAGTTTTGGAACCGAGATGAAGCAGAGATCTTCTGGAGGGATTTTCGCGGAATAAGCTTTGGTGGATTACAATTTTCTTCTTCATTGTGTGGGGTACAGTTTACTTGCCTCGAGCTGGTGTTTCGTTTTGCTTTAGTAGGAAGAGGAGGAGGGAGAGACACTGATAAAGGGAGGTCATCAAACGGCCGGTCAAGAGGTAACAGGTTTTCATCACCCTTTCGGCGCGATGGGAGGGTGGGTGGTAGGGAGTGAGGTAGTCGACTTTCTCCAATCTCCCTTTGGAACGATTTACCTGGCAATGTCGCTGAATGAGTTGTCTGTCGCAACTTATGAGAATGAAGTGGTAATGGTGTGGAGTTTTCTGTATCAGATGTAGTAGTTTCCACTGAATCATCAGCAAAAACTCTCAGATAGCCGTAAGAGTCATATTCCTGGTTGTATGACTTTGGGGGCCTTGGAGGTGGTACTTCAGGAGGTCGATCATCTGATGTAGGATTCACATTTTTGTTGTTGAATGATTTTCGAAGACACGGATGTTGACTGTTGCTCTCAGCTGGCGTGGGTATGGCAGATTTAGGAAGACGTTTTGGAATAACATTCTCAAAATACTTTTCTCCATGTAATTGCTTCTGAGGCGAATGGATTGGTGATGAAACCCGTTCAACATCATTTGATTGTAATTCAGTCAAACCCTCACCAGGAGTCTTTGAAGACTGAGATGTGTTGTCTAATGGCTGCTCGCTTTTCAAAGTTATGGACTTGTGATCCGATATTACATCTTTGGGGCCTTGGCAGGGCTCTTTTACCACGGACCCTGGAGACAACAATGGCTTCAAAGCAGTCCTAGACCTCGGTACAGGATCTGGCCGACTCTTTAAGGGATCTTGTACGTTTGAAATATTTTTATGGAGTCGTCGTGGTGCCGGTTGGGGCTTAGTGGGGAAGTAATCTCTTTCAGGACCATGGTCCTCATTATTCTTGCCAGTGTGATGTTGTGATACCGATATCTCCTTTGAGCAATCCACTTCAGACATGGAGCAATCTTCTCCTTTTTCTACGCACGATATTTCCGTGTTATTAGAATCGATTTCCTGTCTGACGTTCTCAGCAACCGAGGAACTTTCAGTACTAGGTGCAAAAACAGGGCTTACCTCTATATATTCATCTTCGACTGAGTTCTCAGAACCCATATCGATATAAACACTTTCGGTTTCAAATAAGCTTTGAACCATGTTCGTATAAGCAATTTCTGTTTCAATTTTGTTACCACTCAAATTCTCGTAACTGTGTTTTTCATTCTCAATGTTATTTCCTTCTAGATTATCGATATTTCCACGAAAAGTGCGCATTTGCTGCAAATTTGCCTTGTCATGTCGAACATTCTTACCACCTGAACCGGAAAATAGAAACTCTGCATGAATGATTTCTTCTTGAGTTCTTGAGGCGCTTTGAGATTGCAAATCAAAGAAACCAGTAATATTGTTGTTTTCAGGAACAGCTGGAATCCTATTACAGACATTAGAGTCACGTATTTGTCCAAGAAGTTTAGCGTCTTTCTGTAGCGATTTCATCTTTTGATCTGAATTTACGTATACCCATCCTTCAGACGAACTCGAAATGAGTCTAACAGGTTTTCCTTCTCTATCTGCGTTTGAATACAAAAGAAAATCGCAGTTTCCCTCACTTGGGATGAAGTCGTTGCAAGTTCTAACAACCTCACTTCCGTCTCCGTCTTCTCGGATCATCTGTGAAATGTTTTCGTAGAACGTTTTTCCTAGTGAATCTTCGAAACTCTGTTCTGTGTCTGAGTCAACGTTCTCGTACACATCTTCCTTTGGCGTTAATTTGAATGCATCTTTGTCGTCGGAACTCATGATTGCTCGTAATGTGTTTTAAGTGTACTTCCTTTCTTAGAAATATCGCAAAGAAAGAAACGTAACTGGTTTGATTGCCCGGATCTGATTGTCACTGCCTAATTCATCTCAAGTTATTTATATAACAAGCTGTTATTTCAACGAAATCTGTAATGAATTCCAAGGCTTTGTTGGTTATAATCCATTTAAGGTGTGTTAAAGGCTGGTTGATCTTCGCGTGTCGAACCAAAACATTAAAATGTATTTTTAAAAAGTCAAGCGTGATTGACACTGATAGACATCTGACCTCTTCCTAAATTCCTAGCTTAAACACGTGCATATCTAATCTTATTTAAAATCAAGTTTTAAGAACACCGATTATTAATTATATATAATAACAATAATATTTTTCGTTTTTGATCTAACTGATTAGCTTGAATGAGACTTGACTTTGTAGTGTAATTTTGTAGGTTTTTGTTTCCATGGTTGAATGCGTTGGCGGTAGCTTTAATAGAATCATTGATTTCACGTCCAAATATGAACTCGATGTCCTGTCGAAAGATTTATATATAGATATTTTGAAATATAAATATAAGATTGATTGTCCGTTCTGCAACGAGGAAAGAAATGCATTGAATACATAGCTTTTATTATTCGTAATTCATATTTGAAGACAAGCAAAACATGTTGATTCAGTATCATACTGTTACACATAAGAAAATTAATTAAAACTCGGAATTAATATAATCCAAGCCACAATCCCAATTGAGAAAAAATTAAAAGTCTTTGCATTGTTTTATTCATTTGAAAACATTTCCACAAACAATTTCAGATTTGAAAAAGTGGATCGCCCAAAATTCGAATTTTTCCTAATTTATTACTTTACGATGAGGTATTACACCAATTAAAATACCTAAAATTAATTATTTCATGGTATCATGTTTGACCTCAAAGTTTGGGTTCAATATCTTTTGACGTTCCAGAGTACAAACCCCGGGCATTTTCTGCCCCCTCCCCCGGTCCCAGTTAACCTCAAAAAGCCCGGTCTGGATAGGGTTAGAAATCTTGTGTTTTTTTCTTATTGAGCTACGCGCTTTTTTTATAAGACCCAGTAAATTTTGCCGAGGCTCATTGTTCTTAATTTTTTGGCGATTTCAGCCTCAATTTGTTCTTATTTCTGCGAGCGATTTTAATGGAAAATGAAACGCCTTGCGCCACACATGTATTGTACAGCTGGATTTAGAGGCGAACTACCTTCATCGTTTGTTGAGCAGTCTTTTCAGTGAATCTTTTTATGTGTTATGCTGTATCGCTACGTTTTAGTCAATTTTCTAGCACAAAAACTTTCCTAGTTATCAAGCCTCAGCCTGAGCTTGTTATTAAATTGTTCTTAAATATTGGCAAATTTGAGCCTCGTTGTTCTTATAAAGTTGTTATTATATATAAAAAAGCGTGTACTACAATGAATGGATAATGGGATATGCTCGACGTTGGTTGACATTCACATATACTTCTCTTGATGGTAAAAATTAATACTCATATGTTTTGGCGAGATTTTTAAGCTCTGTCATTTAAAAATGGTCAGTTCTTGTAGCCTTTTCAAATTCAGTCAATAAATTATTTTAGTTTGCCCGAAAAATTAGAAAAGGGCAAATAGTACTAAATTAAGAATTCCATTTTTCAAGACAGCAAAGTAGCGTTGCCATGCAGGAATAATAAATCAGCTTTGCTCCTTGCAGTCGAGGAGTGAGTTACGAGGACGCGTCTTAAGGAGGTCGGACCGCAAGCATTTTAGAGACGCACTCATCACACACACTGAGACAAGGGTTACAGATATACATACACAATTGCAGCACAACAATTTAATGGAATAAGAAATATAGCTGTGAGTTAATTTTTCTAAGGGAGGAAAACCGGAGTACCCGGAGAAAATTCCTCGTAGTCAGATTGAGATCGACAAATCTCACTCCCTGAAGTCGATAACGGTCGTAGAGGTGAGAGGCGCGCGGAGTGATGACCGCTTCACCAACCCGATTAAACACTTGCGAGTGTTTTACTGAGTTACCAAACACATTGGTTTAAAATGCAGGAGATTTTTTTCAGTGGAAGACATCGTTAAAAATGTCTACAATATCTATTTTTTTGGGCCGGCGATTATTTTATTTACATCTTTTCTGCTTCGAAAACTGATCCTATTATCAACTGCATCAAATTAAATGATGCATTTATTTAATACTTCAAATTAAATGAGGATGTTAACGCAAGGTTTCAACTTTTTCCTCTAAAAAGCGACACATTGTCTAAGAAATGGTAGCAGAAACACTGAGGAACAGGGACAAAGAGGAACAGAGACGTAGAGAAACAGAGACGCAGAGACACAGAGGAACAGAGACACAGGGGAACATAGACACAGAGGAACAGAGACACAAAGGAACAGAGGCACAGAGGAACAGAGACACAGAGGAACCGAGACACAGAGGAACAGAGACACAGAGGAACAGAGGAACATAGACACAGAGGAACAGAGACACAGAGGAACAGAGAAACAGAGGAACAGAGACGCAGGGGAACATAGACACAGATCGAGGGACAGAGACACAGAAAGAGTTGTTAATGTTCAACAAATTCGTGACTACTGAGTAATTAGTAATTAGTATACGAAACCGGCACACAAGAGCCGATTGGAAATTATGATAGTGGGAGATGACACTAAAATGGGTGTAAGTCTTCCGCAGAATGCGAGAGGGTTGGCCTTTCTGGGGTTAGCCAAATGGTTTTAAAGCAACTTAAGATTAAGATGGTTATTATTAAAATAACAGAGGAACTAAGTACGTGAAAAAACTTTGTAGGAAAGAGAAATTCCCGAGTTAAAACAGGAAATAGGAAATAACTTGTGGAGACAAGGCTTTTTTACAAAAACCCGAAGTACATCAGGAAAATGCTTGTTATGAAAAATATCATTTTGTTATCAAGTTCAGAATGTTTGCACATCTTACAAACATACAACTTTCTTAATTTTGATGTAATGTCCAACTGACAACAGGAAAACAAGTTCAAAGTTCAAGATAGTTACAGAAAAAAACAAAATAAAAGCTAGGGCGATAGCAATTTCCGGAAGAGTTATCTTTTGGTTCTCCTTGACCCCATCAAGGCGAGCTATCAAATTCGCATAGCAAATTTCAGAGATTGAAATGTGTTTTTATGATTTTGTCAAACTGCTATCGTCAAAACATGTTTTAAATTCAATCGGTGGAGTGATTGAAAACATGAACGTTGTTATCTTGCGTGACAAACACGCCGGCCTGAAATGCGAGGGTAAGACATTTTTTCAGAAGCAATTTTAAAAAAAGGAATAAAAAGCCTAACAAATTTCAAGTGAGCTTTCGTCGTAGCTCTTTTTTTTATTTGTCGTTATCGGTTTTCTGGCAAAATTGCCAAAACTTGACCTGAATACACGTGATTATATTATAACGCGTGTTTTTAAATTAAAAAACAAATAGTTGATTTAAGCAGAACTTTATTATTTTTAGTTTCTTCAAATCGTTCTTGGCACAAAAGTACTGAGCGACTTAATTCAATAAACGTTGTTGAGTGTTTTTACTAACGCTGGTAGAAACGCAGTCATGAATGGCATAAGTGAAATTTTGAGGCCAAGAAAGAACGTAAAAAATTGTTTTGTTTGTGTTATGTGTATTCTACGTGTTGTGGCTGGAGCCAAAACCATATGCAATGAAAATTGCGCCTTGGCCGTTCTTCGGTTTCGTCAATAGCAGTTCAAGTTGAGCATCATCGTTTTTATTTTAAAAAATGCCTGCAATAACACATAGTAAACTAGAATTAGCCCGAGTTGGACATGCTCACGCACTCGGATAGTCTGACTGATCCTTTATTATTCCGTCTCAGTCCTTAATGGTATGCTACGTGCTTGGATTGAATATCAATCCTTAATCAATATCATTATCAGCCCGCGGGCGGGATCCGATTACCGCGCTATAATATTTCGTATCAAATAGTATCTTCAGCTAAGGTATAAAAGGGAACTGGAAGATCTCAAAGTCAGAATAAACTCAGGTGCAGTTACCTGTGGAAGCATATAACTCGTTAATTTACTTTGCAGAATCGCTCCTGTTCAGAATGAATTCAGACAGCAAAAAATGGGGAGCCGAAAATTTCTGGGGTTTATCTTATGACTACGACCCACAATGGATTTTAGACGACGAACAAAAAGCCATCCAAAGAGAACTCATTGATGTCTGTCGAACCGTTATCAGACCGCAAGCAGTAAGTTCAATATTCTAACTTGCATATTCCTTTTCAAAGAGTGCATGGCTTTAGTAGTTAGCTAATCAGTAGTGAGACCGCTTTCAAATATCATTCATTTTTTAAATAAAGCCTTTTTAAATTGGATTTACTATATTAGACCTAAAAAGGAAACTTTCAACATCATGGTTGCATAGTTTATACTTTTTTAAAAAAAATGAATTAAGTAAAGTACATAAAACTTAAGCCACAATATCCTCTCAGCTGAGAATTAAGATGGTTGTAATATGCGAGTCCCCGCATGAAATAGTTGTATGTCGTCAGTTTCGTGTACTCAAATAGTGAACCAAAAAACCTCTTTCTTCGTCATTAGGATGTATTCGGAATTTCGAAATAAGATTTGATTCATATTCTCGATATCTGACTAACTTGAGATCCCTAGAAAAGTCTGCATACGCTATGAAATTGAATAACCGTTAAAGGGAAACATTATTTCGATCGAAAGCTCGAGAATTTTACTGGTCGGGTCTCTAAATCGGTATCTACTATTAATAAACTTAAAAATATTTTGGAGTAAATCGTTCTGAAGCAAGATGTTTATAAACATGAACATACGTGTGATTTTAAAAGAATACTTAACAAAGGATAATCGATAATTTAGAAATAGTGAAACAAAACACTACAAAACAAAGGGCGCTATGGCATGCATAATGCGCAAACTGATAAAGTAAAGAACTAAGAGCAACAACAAATTTTAACAGAACGCAATTCATTCAGAGAGACAAACAGTAAAATACAACATCAGATTGTGACAAATTGTGGTCGTGTATTGATATGGTTTTTCTGGCTAAGTATATTAATTTGTCAAGAAACGAACTTTTCAGTCATAATCAGTCGTCATACGTTAAAAGTTTGGTACATAGAAAATTTTCGAACAGTTTGAAACATTAGCCAACAGTTTAATCTTACTTTACAGCATAGCCGGATATTCAATACGGTTGTTGAAACATTTGGACAATTTTTAGATGATGAAATTTTCAGGTGTCGAGGTTCGCTTAATGAACTCTTGAAATGTGTTTTTTATAAGCAATTCCACGTAACGATTTCCGTTTAAATTATGTATATTTATTGTCTTTATTTTGAAACAGTCATTTCTCATACCTTTGTTTCAAATGCAAAATGCCAAATATTTACAGTCAAATTAAACTGTCAATGAGCCAGTGATAAAGAAATTGGTTCATCATAAGAACAAAGTCCGGTTTTTATTTTTGCAAAACCGCAAATCCAAAACGTACTTAAATCAAAAAATTAACTACTTGTCTGGTTTTTGTCACCAGAAAATCTCGGATCAAACATACGAGTTTCCGCAAACGAGCATAAATGCTCTCGCCGCTCTTCGTCTTCTTGGACTCGTTGTGCCAAAAGAGTTAGGTGGGCGGGGACAAAATCACGTGTGCGTCGCCATGGTAACCGAAACGATTGCTCGATATGGGTGTCCGAGTACAGCCATGATCTACGGTACGTTATTGCAGTAAATCTTGTTCTTAGACACAACAAATCAAAAATCAAATCTAAATACCTAGATAAACAAAATTAATGATTTTTAAAACATATTAAAATGTCGCCATTTCCGATTGGGGTTTGAAACAATTGCATAAATTTCAATCGAGACTCTTTAGTACAAAGTAAAAAGAAACCTATTAGCTTTGTTCTGATTAAACCAACACTCTAGCAAAAAACAGTCATACATAATCATCACTTTTTAGTCGAATGGCACTCGGCATATCAAAAAAATCAGGGCCAACATCCAATTCAAAACTACTTCTGTGTAACAATAAGAACTTAAATTTTCACTACATTAAAAATCGCTATCATATTTCTACATATCTTTAAAATCACAAAGCTATACAGCTATAGGTAAAATTATTTTACAGCTATAGGTAAAATTATTTTTTACAGCTATAGGTAAAGGTATTTTACACTGAATCAGTGTAAAATAACTTTACTGAACATCTGCACCAACAACGTGCAGGCTCAGCTCGATGCATTCCAACGTCTTTTTTTATAAGAACGTCAAATTTTTCGACTGAGGCTGAACGTTCTTAAATATTTTCTGGATATCAGCCTCAAATGT
>JAOCNB020117266.1:0-11036 GCA_026546465.2 Palythoa caribaeorum | reverse complement strand
CAAAAAACAGTCGAATATTGTTACGGAACACTTACAGTTACACACCAACACAGGGAAATGCAAAAAGACTGCATAAAATTCAACCATAGTATGACAAACGGGAGATAATAGGAAGGAAACAGGAGGCTGGAATCAATCACCTAAAACAGGAGGTTTTCGGCCAAGACGGGAGGGTTGGAATGTCTGGTGATGAAAACAGCAGGTCCTCAAAAGTCTTGCAGACTGATCATCTCTAATGCAAAGCTTAATAACATAAAGTTAGTTACTTACATCATTTGGTCGTATAGCATGTTTCTCTCGAGGCACAGTGGCTCTACGAGTACTGTCATTCTTAGTTCTTTCATCATTATCATCTTCAGAGTCAGAATCTTTTGCTTTAGATCCCGGGCAATGCATCTGCAAGGGCAGAGATAAACATTAATTTTGTTAATATTTTAAGTTTTAAAACTTGCAACTAAAATATTAAAATAATTTAATGATTTTTTCCCATCAAAAGTTATTGGAAAATGCAGAAGTTAAAAAAATGGATTTTTGAAATTGGTTTTATAATCAATTTTTTAATTACACTTGAAGCTTATGTCTTGTTGGTTCACAACCACATTTTAGGGAGACTGCACTATGAACGAATTCCCAACATCTGAATGAAATAGCATCAAGAATGGCATAAATCAGTCAAAGGTTTTTGACATAAAAAGATTTGAAAAAATATATGCTAGAGATACACTTCAAAATTTTGGTCCTTTTTGTTACAAAAGTATGCACTGCTCAATAGGAGAAAATTCAAAAATTATGTAATGACCCAGTGCCACAAAAATGCAGTCACATGAACCAAAACTGAACACTGAATATTTTCTAGTTTGTGCCATTGTAGAAAAAAAAATTGAACTAAATCAAAAATTTTTTCACAGAAATACTTCAAATTGTATTAAATAATTTGTACCAAAGAAAGAGTTAAATACACTTTTACAGAGGGTGTAATAAATAATTTGTTTGGGCCTGTTCCAAACTTGCTTAATTTTTATAACTCTCGTGCATTAGTTGAACATCCAAGATATTAAACCTGTTACATTTCCTAACCTCTGTAATTTAAAAATATCTTAACATTTTAATTCTATTCTTTAAGGCAAAGCCAAAAACTTTACCTAAAAGGATTCTGAAAAGAATCAAAACTCAATGCACATTGAACCCAAAACACCACTACACAAATATTTGGTTGTATTATAATCAACTAATTATAATAAATTCATAATAACAATATTAATATTAGGAATGTGAAGATGTCAAGTAGCTTCTTACACAACCAAACCACAAAACAACCCATAACAACACAGAAATATAAACTCAAGTGGAAAATATTTCCATTAGATTTGAGCCAACTAATATCAATGAAAACTGATCTAGAGGGCCAAGCCAATAAAGAAAATATTCTATTCAATAAGCAATCAGAAATATTTATGACAACATATACATGTAAAACAAAAGAATGCTGGAAACTCTATTGTTACATAATATTATGACAGTAGATTATACACAGAGCTAATCTCAAGGTCTAACTTTACAAATTTCCATTGTAATTCCTTGTGATGGTAAATTAAGTTTAAATAAATTATTATTATTATTATTATTATTATTATTATTATTATTATTATTATTATTATTATTATTACTTTATTAACCCTTTTACTGCCACGTTTCCAAGTCTCCAATGTTATCGAACTTGCAAAAATTACCAGAGTCGAAAGCTAAATCTTTTATGAGCCAAAGTGGCCCATTGGAGCCAGTGCTTATCTCTGGTTTCTGTAGTGTTAAGTGGATAAGAGTCATTGACTCCCCCTGGACAGGGCACTAATCCGTTGCAGGTTAGCCCCTGGCAGATGCTGGTACTCGGGAGGATGGAAAGCTGAGTTAACTTTGGCGAAAGAGAGGTTACACAAAAGTTCAACTCTTGGCTTCAGAGTTGAATGGAGATTAATAAATCTCAGCTCCTGTGAGGTACAAACGATGACCATTATGACTTCAACATTCTTTTCCCATGGTTTGCTCTACTCTGAGTTATCAATTACTTCTGGACAAACCTCAAAAGATTTAACCAGCCAAGGGTTTGAAACTTTTTGAGTTCAGCAAAAAAACATGCCAAACAAAAAAAACAATTAATATTACACAAATTATGCAACTGTAAAAAAATTATTATAAAATTGAGCTTTCAGACTTATGTGACTATCTTTAGAATCAAGGTATCAATAAAAAGTCTGCCTGAAACAGCTTTTTTCTTTTTTTAACAATCAGGGAATGAAGCCGCCATAATGGTCATCACTTGTGTCTCTCACCACTGCATCCTGCAATTGATTACTAGAATCCACACTTGAGCTAAAACTTATCAGCCTAAATCTGACTCCATTAGATTTCCTCTGGGTTCTCCAGTTTACTTTAATCTCCAACATTGTGCTCAAAGATCAGTCATGGGACAATACAATCATACTTAATAATAAATTTGGGAACAAAAAAATGGAACTAATCAATGGAGCTCAATGAAACTTCACTTAGATAAATTTATCTCATTTGTTTTTTTCCGGACTTTTCCACTGGTTAAATTTTTGCTGGTGAAAACCGATGGAATGAACAGATGAAAGGGAGTAGATACAGCAACACCTGCCGATTTTCATATACTATAATGCCAGAACAAAAAATAGTTTGGCAATATTTGGAATGAAGAGCAAATTTTTTAGACTGGACTAGTTATAATAAACCAAAACAAATCAATCCAGCACAAAAGAAATTGCTTGGAAGAGTCGGTTTCGTCATGCTGCCGTAGATCCATCGAAATATGCTACTGAAGACAAAAATCAAACTTCTCCAAACCAACTAATATAAAAAATATAAAGCTTTGCTGGGAGAATTTATGAATACATAATTTGTTCATTTGGGGCTTTAAGAGTTGAGCAGCTAAGAAAATATTTAACTTTTAAACTTTTTAGAAACAAAGCCGAATAGAAAAATTCTGAACAGTCTATTTGAATTCAAAAAACAATGTCACATCTGTGAAAGGAAACAAATGAACCCCATCAAGCACACACTGAAATTTTTATTGTGCAACATATTTTGAAAATAAATTCACTATGAAATACCTTAAAAGTAATGTATGGGAGTACAAAAATTAAAATCTGGTGTTTCATAAATTAAGGTTTTTAGTTACATTTTTAATTCAAAAGACAAATCTAATTTCTATTCTTTGGAAGAAATGCAATTTTAATATAAGAATAGAAAAATATTTTGTAACCATGTCTACTAAGTGCACAATGTTAACTCTAGTAAATATTTATTATTCTTCAAAAAAAACTTTTGACGTTGACAGAAAAAATAAATTCATCTCTACAAACCACTTTAAAAAAAATTCCTTTTCTTATTGATTAGTTGAAACTTAAATATTACCACAATGTACAAGTTAACTTTAATTAACAAATATTTCTGCTCATCTTTGTGACAATAGTAAATGGCTTTGCTTAAATCAAATTTCATGGAAACAAATGCAGTAATTTGAGCTTCAGTTAAATTTATTTCGTGTACTTTCAGCTGCCTTATTCATAAAATAACAAGAAAAATATGAAAACTCTACTTTTGATGGTTTTAGCACGAGACAAATAGAAATTCAAAGTGTTGTTTATAAATTAATGGCACAAAACTTTTTTCAAGTGTCCCTCAAGAATTTTTAGAAAATCGCTAAAACATTCTTGTGTACACTTTCATAAATACTTATAATTTATTCAATTCTAACTGCTTTAATTACTTAGGTTTCTTGTTGTTTTGATTTGTAATTTTTCTCAGTTTGGTAATCACGTACATCTGCTACAGGACAGAAATTTCCCAGCTATAAAAACCAATAAACACATAAATCTAGATAAGTTTCAAACTTTCTGGACATAAATCATACAACCTACCCTGGCCTGGCGAATCTTTGATCTCTTCTTTTTGCTACTTACTCCATTTTCCAGGCTGCGTCGTGCAATTTTTGGGTTTAAATGAGAACCATTACCATCAACAAGATTTGGTTTGCTAGGGCCATTTGACTGTTTAAAAAAAGCACCATATGGATGAGTAACAGTCTCATGCCCAGCCGAGTTCAATAAAATAATACAATTTAAAAAGTTTCAAGTAGTGATTTTAATTCTAGTAAGAGAGAACTAACCTGACCTTGTGTGTTCAAAGGTGTATAATAAAATCCTTATCCTGCTAAACTTAGATCAACCAAGAAAGTCCAAACTTTTGAACCACTGGTTGAAGCCATTCCTTTCATATTTCCTTTCATTTGTCATGAAAAGCAGATTCATAAAATGTCTGTTGTATCACAAAATTCAAAAATTGACAATTTCTCAAATTTGGCAACACTCAGATCTTGAAAACATGGCAGAAAACATGAGGGCTGTAAATCTTGCTAATCCTAAAGTGTCATTCATCCCATGTTGTAATTACTGTTTCGTTAACGTAACATAAACAAAATAACAAAACTGAACATTTTCACCTTCATTAAAGAAATACCTAACCTGTCTGAACTTATTAATACTGTATGAGATTTGAAACTTTTCAATCCGTTGGCCTAAGTGGGAAGTGTTCTGCAAACAAGTACAACTGTTTGATGCTTAAACTGCTTTTAAAAATGCATTTATTGGTTTGCTAAGAAAAAACCCATGCACATAGCCAAATGAATTTACACAGAAGATATACCCCAGAAATTGGTGGCAAATAATTCATTAAATTAGTATCTTCCAGTTTTATAATGGTTGATTGCAGAAGGGTGCAATTTTTACTAACACTTCTAACACAGCAGAAGATTAATATTCAACAATGATTATAGAATTATAAAATGAAGACATGGTTAGAGATTTTAACTGTGGTATCCTTGACAACTGATTAAAATTCATACAGTATGCAGTTTCGTCGTGTTCCCAGTTGGGAATGCAAAAAAATCTAATTAAAAACATCTCGGTCCAAAAGAAGTGGCAATGACTTGATGTTTTGCACTTAGATGTACTCAAAACCTAAATGATTTTTCTTTATCTGTTTTTCTTTCTCCAATAAAAACTGAACTGTTTGAGGGGATCAGAACATTTATTTTTACACCAAAACGATCAAGTTACTTTATACCACACAGCTGAACTCATAACTTTGAAGAACGTGAGTCATATTTATATTGAATCTCTAGTTCAATATTCCAAAAGATGGCAAACATTTATACAACAGAAGACAAGGAAATGCATACAACAGGCAAAAATTATAAAATTCAAACAAAGCTGCATCTATAGAACACAACAGCTAATCCAAGAAACAAATTTAAAGTCTATGGTTGGCTTTTAGAAGTTTATTTTTACACCTAGTTGTTAACTATCTTCATAGATTAAACTGCACCTCGATGCGAGTTCAACATTTTTGAATTTACCATCCTTGAAAGAAATTGTTGGGTGTGTTGTTTTAAAAGTGTGAACGATGTGCCAGACACATTAAAAATAAACTCTTTTTCCGGATGCAATACTGATGTTTTCTAATGAACAATGACGCCAAAACAACCGCCAAATGGCGAAATATAAAGCGATTTTCGCTTAAAACATCCCAAAGATGGAGAAACCAACCGAACATGGAATGTTTGCTAATGAATTAAAACAACTCGTGAAAAGTCTCAAGATAATAGTTCTTATAATAAGATTGTTGAATATTTAAATATTTCTAAGCGGTTAGTTAAAAAACTACTGAGGTCTCATACCTTTTTTATAATAAATTTTTCATCGCCACTCACCGAAATCGTAAAACGTGCCATGTAAGTTTTCAGTCAACACAACATTAACTTTAAGGGTGCTAAGTTTACCGATTTCGCTCGTCTTTCACCTGTGTTATCTCGAATAGATCCGGAGACATTCTAAGATCGACCTGTGCTTCCTTTTTAACCTCGCCTTAAATAACTATCCGGAAGATTTTTATAAATACGTACAGCCGCTTTTTTAAGAACTTAATTCTTTTCCGTGCCACGAAACTTTGGTTATCGAGCTGAAGCGCAAATCTTTAATTTGACAAGAAATACGTGAGGTAGAATTAGAGTTTGTATAAATCCTAATCGAAAACTATCTTTGTGGTTTATGAAAGGTTTACTCGCTAAATTATATTTCAAAGTATCTTTTGGCAGGTACACACGGTGTCAGTAAAACTCTGACACGCAACAGACAAATTCTGGAACTACATATCTCTTGAGAGCCACTCTACGCAACTACTTCGACTGTAAACTGCATGACTCATTGAATGAAAATAAATTTCGACGTGATGAAAGAAGTAGGGAATGGACCAAAAGAACGATAGTAAATTTTGGGCTTTATTTGGGTTTAGATTATAAATCTGTTTATTACCATTCCGAAAACAACCAGTTTCCACTGAAATTTAACCATGCGATCTTTTTTCCGTGACATTCATTCAGCTTGGAGGAAGTATGATTTGAAGATCGCCTTCGAGAGAATTATTAACTTGTGTAAACATTAAGTTCAACTACAAAGTTCTCTTGCCGCCTTCGGTACACAAAATGGCTAAAAAGTGCTGCTATATATTCCTTGTACGAGTTCAATCCCTATAAATTATTACCATCCCGATGTTGAGACGAATAACTGTTAACTTTACCAGGCAAAAGTAATCGAGTTACATTGTTTCTTTAATGTTTACAAGGTTGGTGAAAAGCACCAGCTCGCTCGAAACCTGTATGGCTGTAACTGTTAATAGCTCGATAAAAGCAGCCACAAGCAATTAGATATTCGTCTTACCTCCAACGCCTCCAAGGAGGGATATGATGAGATAGCAAAACCGTCAATAATGTCTTCCTCAGGAGATGTTGAGCCTCGACGTTTTCGCTGAGCTTTACGAGTTTTGCCATTCGCCGCGTGAGAAACTGTCGGGTCGTCCTCGACCTCGTCCATACTCATAGCCTCGCCATTTAGTTTCTCATCTTGGTCCTCGGGCGGCCTTTTTTCTGATCCTTCATCTTTCATTTTCATGATAGCTTGTCAGGGCATATTCCAGGTCGAAAATCCTTAGAAACAAAAGCAGCCGTTAAGATGTGGTTTGAAATCAGCTGAATCGCGACGCCGAACTGTGCATGAGTGTTTGTCGAGTAGTTCTGTTGCCAATATCTGAATACTGGAAAATTGATCGGCGACTTGAGTTGCGAACTAGACAAGTGAAATTGGCCCGCCCCCCTTTGTTTTACTGACCACATTTCCTGTCAATCATCAAGATCACATGGCCAGTCACTCAGTTTGTACTTGAGACATTGAGTGATTTGCTTTACAACTTACTTCTCGCTACCTTTACATTAACTATTTAGAAAAGAAGTCGAGTTTATGAGGCCAGTACCCATTTAAGTTCTAACCTTCGGTATTGTGTTCAAGTTTACTCGAATGAAAATGACGCCATTTTTGGTGGTCGTCTCATAGGCGCACGCGCATTGCAATTAATTAAGGAACTTTCAGTTTTTCAGCTGTATTTGTTTCGTAAATACTCTCTCTAACTTCTGTCAAGCCGCTGTGATACTAACAGTTTAAACATCCGCCTGAAAATAAACTCGAAAGTAAGTTTTATCAAAATACGCTAAATGAAAACAGAAAAGGACCTGCAACAAAAGGAGTGAACAGAAAAACAAAACACAATTATCCAGCTGAAATTATTAGTATTACGAATTCAAGATGTACTTCTTACTGACTGATTTAAATATATGTAATCGTTTGAAAGCTTTGAGGAAAGACAATTTCTTTTATATAATATTAACTACAAACTACTGTTTAGAATTACTGATGTGAGAGCTTGTCGTCTCACAAAAAAAGTGATCGTGAAGTGTTTTCGGATGCAAAAAACACACTCACACACTAAACTCTGAAGCTGACTTGTTCTCCTACCGTTCACGAAGCAAAGGAGATGATTTTTCAATCAAATTTCAGTTCTTGGAGAAGAAATAAAGTCGCTATTCTAAATATTTCAAAACTGTAATTTATTGCTGTAACTATCGGATACTATTTTCTTAAAACATCAATTTAACTTTTTATCATCGTGGCCTTGGGGCAAAGTTTGTTTAGTTAACGTACGAAGTTTTAGTGACAACTGGTTTGACAGGCATAGCTGCTATATCCGACCAGTTGCGGAAGAAAAGCTGCTCCCTTTAAATAGACTTTGAGATTGTAAACCTCGGGAATACTCAGATATATCGAGTACTTAAAATAAATATTAAACTTATCACACAAACGCTGTTTCTAGGCCCTTCTATTTGTGTTGAATAAATTTTGAAAAAAACTGAAATGAGAATCTTGTTGCAAAATGTACGCAGACCCAGCGGGCAAATAGCTGCTCCAGGCTATCATTAAATAAGTTTTTTTTATTCTTCTTTATTTCCAAAACTCAAATGATTGTCAATTTCGGACTGTTTTAATGTTGTCTGGAATGTCTAATCCATCTTTTTCTCTTCTCCCCGGAGAGCGATAAAACAACTTTGTTGATGGTCATTTGATGGTCAAGTGTTAAATGATGGCGAACGACCACAACAAACAATCGGAGGTTTCTCTCCTCATTAAAGTTTATTATGGATGTTTAAATTTGAGACAGATACTTGTTGCTATAGTTTATAATTTTTTTAGAAACCCAACTAAAACACGCAACTTCACGCTCCCGGTCGGTATCAACTCGCGTCATGTTTTTAAAATTCCTTATCATTTGTTTTCGTGTGCGGATTTTAACACAACATTCATTGGTTGACGTTTCTAATAAATTATCTGGATTCATAAACTTTCTTTACCAAAACAAATAAACAAAACTTTATGCACCTCTCATTCACTGGATATTGTACTTGCGAATTGTTTTCATTAGACGTCTATCTTTTGAAGGCAAAATAACAAATGATCTTGTCTTGTGTGTTGTATCAATCGTCACTGATCGTCAGGTCAATCGGCCTTTCATCTTTATTCACAACCCGCATTAACAATTCGGGAATATTTAATCTACTTTAGGTTTTATTAAAGTAAAAGAAAATGAATTTAAAGCAAACGATAAATAACATATGAATTCAAAACAAGTGATTAATTAACGTCGGCGAAGTATTGAATATGACGCCGATCACTTCCAAGGAAGATGAGCAATGTGTACGAAAGCGACTAGAGTTTGTATTGCTTTTTTACCAAATTTTTGTATTCCGTGACGTATTTTTTTAAAATACCTTTCTAAAATTGTGTTCTTTACTTATTTCAATCCGCCCTTGTTTTTTCATTCCGTTTATAATGAAAAAGCTTTAATTATATAGTTTTGGCATTTTTTTTGTTCATTCTAATTTCCTGAACTGGTAGAAGCAATTTTTAACAATTCAACTGAAAATGCAACTTGAGTTTTCAAAATGAATTCCTTTTTTTTTGTGTGTGAAACTGACTTAGAGTTAGACTCTCGCTCCGACTGTGGATTTCTAGAATTCATGTTTTCGTTTTAATACACTTTGCGACCGGAATTAATTTCTACTCATTTCTCCGCAGCAAATGAAATAAACGTTTTCTCTCATGAAAGAATACAACATAACAAAATGAAATTAATTTCTCTGATGTTTTCAATTATTTATAAGGTGGATTACTTTCAAACAAGTTAAGCACTGAAACTTGAAATCAATTCACATGAAAAACAAGAAAGCCAAAGTAACCTCAGGCTCGATCGGGCGCATACCATGTTTTACATTTGCGATTGATAAAATATTGTTTGCGCAAAAAAACTGTCACAATATAACTGAAACAAATAAATTGATCTTTAACAAGACTTGACAAGAAAAAAGGAAGAAAACGCACCATATCAAGTTTCTATAATAAAAAAAGGAACCAAATATGAAACTCAACAACAGCCTTTAAAAATCATTTGTAGAAACATAAATAACTTAGGAGTGACCCTTTAGTTAGACAATTTAGGGACTTCGGAAGATGGATGCCGGCTATTGTACCAACACAGTCTTTATGAGGTAAATGCTTCCTGTGGCTTCATTTTGAAAGGAAATCTTCGGAAAACAAACTAAAAGTAAATGTTATGATTAAAGTTTTCATTTACAGCAAAACTTTACGGGGGGCGCCGTGGTCGAGGATTAAACTGTCTGATTCGTAAACAAAAGCTTCATGAGTCCCGCCGAGCCTTTAGCTGCAATTTTATCATGATCAAACTAGCTTGAGTCTGTCAAATAAATTGTCTTTGCTTCCAAGAGACGAGCGTTGGCCCATCAACGTGTGGCTGCTATCCGGTCCGTCCACCCCGCAAAATAAAGTTTATTTTCATTCAACTATTTCAGCAAGCTAAATCTAAAGCTAAATCCTTTTTACGAGCCTATAAGTGGCCCACTGAAGCCGTTGCTTATCTCTGGTTTCTGTAGTGTTAAGCTGATGAGAGTCATTGACTCCTCCTGGGGAGCCGGCGTAGCTGGCGGTCTTGTGATGATTAGGAAAAATTGAAAATTTGCCATATTATTTGGGCCCCATGCATGACAAATTTGAAAGGACTGGGGGGAGGTGGGAGAAAAATAACTGGTTAGGGGGAGGAGGAAGGGCAAGGGAAAGACCTTCACCTTCTCCCCGCCACCCCACCCACCCCCGGTTCCATCGTGACCTCTCCCCCGGGCGTGGGTGTTTATTTTTTACTTTTTTTTGCTTATCACTATCACAAGACAACCAGCTACGCAGGATACCCCTAGACGGGACACTAATTATCCATCGCAGGTTAGCCCCCCAGCAGAAGCTGGTACTCATTTTACTGACATCGGGAGGATAGAAAGTTGAGTCAACTTTGGCGGGAAAGAAGGTCACACAAATGTTCAATACTCGGCTGAGCCGGATGTTGAACCTGGGACCTTGTGATTAGAAGGCAGAGATCTTACCACTGCACCAACCACGCCGCCGAAACTATTTCAGCAAAGTTTGTATTTATTTTATTTATTTATGTATTTATTTAAAGAAATATTTAAACAGGGTAGCCCAGTTCAGCAATAGCTGGTTTGAATGGGGCCC
>JAOCNB020117227.1:0-11038 GCA_026546465.2 Palythoa caribaeorum | reverse complement strand
TCATTCCTCAATGCCTGCTGGGATTTCTTTTCTTTTGGTCCCCTAAGCCTCAGACCCAAATTGAATTTAGATATATCGAAATTAGTCTATTATTATTATTATTATTATTATCATCATTATTATTATTATTATTATTATTATTATTATTATTATTATTATTATCTTTATCATTGTGTTTATCACCAGCACCGCCTTCATCGTCACCGTCACCATCATTATCACTATTACTATCCTCATCCTTTCATTATCATTAATATCGTACACGGATACCCCATAAGAATAAAAAAAACTTTTAACCAAATAGTGCAACGGTAAAAAAAGAAAAAGCAGAAAACTACTGCAAAAACAGTATCCATCATCACGATTCATCTGTTTAAGAATTTGAAAACGTAAATAAGGAATTAAATTTTCACGATAAGACTTCAAGGACTAGAAGTTTCTTTCAGAAAGTGGAGTGCCGTGAGCAGTTACAAATAGGCAGTATATATAAGGTAAAGCTTCCAAGACAAGTTCGAAATTCAATTGAACTTGTGTTTTTACATCCCGTACCTACGGATTTGGTTTCGAACGAATTGTTTTTCAAGTTGCCAGAAAAGTGAGAAAATAAGGGAAAAAAAGAAAAAAATGCAATACAGCAAGAAGCTTTGAACCCGAACCCTCGAATGGAATTTAAAACTCCCGCGCGCTTCCAAAATGCTGCCTCCTACACAAGTGCCGCTGGATTGCCCAAGTGCGGGCTGAACAGGCCGCCATGCCCTACTGAATCTTTTTAAAACACGTAGCAGTAAAGGTGAAAAATTGGTGTTGTTGGTCAGTCGCTCGCTGACAGCAATGACGCTACTTGAATGGTGGTAACAGCCCTGGTGGTAACCGTTCCACCACAACCAAAGCGAGGTTGCAGAAATGGTCTGAACTTTGACAACAAAAAGACGTGCCGTCTCTGATTTCTTGTTAGTAATTCAGGTCGAATAGTTAATTTGCTTTTTTTTATTCTCCATACTCTTTTTTCTCATAGCTAAAAAAATTTCCGTATAAAATTGACGGGGAGGGGGAATTTTTTAGGATGTAGACTCGAATCGAAATCTGTAAAAAGACAATCCCAATTTCTTGGAGGGAGAGGGGGAAGGGGGCGAGGCTATAGTTATTGAAGGTAAATATGCCATCTCCACATTCTTGATCTTTTCAAGGGTGAAACACACCTTTTAAAATTCTTATCGAACTTGACGCCATATGACACAAGCCAGCAGACCAAGAACCTATACTTCGTGTTTCTGTCTGCAGTCGGCAAAGTACTCCAATTCTATTCAGTATCTCCATTTTAAAAATAATACAAATTACAATAACAATTAAACTAAAACAATTTAGCAAAACGTCTTGAAAATGATATTTCAATTTTAAACCAGTTGCCTACAAATAAGCATTCATCTTGCTATCTGATATCTGTCTCATAAAGTTCGATAATTTTTGCTTGTAAAATTCAACAGGAAACTCAAAGGTTAACGGAGGTTAAATTTTGCAGAACGTGACTTGTTGTGGTTTTGTTAAAGGACTGCGGTATACTTTGTAGGTCCTTTTTACATCTCAACTTCGTAAAAGTTTAGGGAAATTCCATTATCACTTGCTGATACAACCTCATCTTTGCCTGTTTAAAACCACGATGATGTTTTGAGGCCGCGCCATGCGCCATTGGTGTCACTTTGTTTACAACGTTGTTTCATATCTTTGATTTTTATCTGCTTGATTCTTAACTTTGGAATGCATCGCCTCAAATCAAATTAATTAATGTCATCGAGGAAAAGCCGTGGGAGATAGGGGAAAAGATAAAGTTTTTGATACCGAAAAATAAATAGAAATAGCGGTGACCGCAAGAAACAATATACCAAAGATACCAGAAGGTCTAACGTTTTCATGTCTATTTGTTGTAATGCAATCACACACGCACGTTTGTTTTATTTGTAGGCCTCTGTATTAATTAAACGCGGTTCCGCAGATGAAGCTTGTGCAAATAATTGGAAAACCAAAATTAATCAGATCAAACCTTGTTTTATTAAGGTATCTAACACAGATTTCATGATCATATACCCAGAGGCTAAGTTGCTCAAAAACTCGCGCAGGTTTCATTGCGAACATTTTGCAGAAGGTTAAAGTTTGCAAGCCGACAAGACGCCAGTTACAGTGAAATAAAATCTGCGAAAACTCACATGAAACTGAGTACAAGAAGTCACGTAGTTTGGCACTGTGGTGTTGTTTGTTTTAAGCTAAGGATCTAGGAGCATGCAACATTGCCATGCGTCAAACGTTAGCAGTATTTTGTTTTATCTTTGATTTCAGAACGAAAGGATATATCTTTATTCGCTGAAAGCAAAGTTCGTTTCTCGTAGAAATAAGAAAGGAAAGTGCTGGCCATGAAGAAAAATCATGTCCGGTTTTTCAATCAACTTCGAATTTGATTACTAGATTAATAGCACCTGATTATGGACAACAACCGAACAATGCCATGTACATCTGATTTGTCGTGACCTTTTAAGTCTTCAGGCCACCCCGTATCTGATTTAGGGAGGTCGCTGGATCCACTCTCAGTCTAGCTTCAGTAAAAACAAACTTGACCTTTCAATTAAAGAACAAATAGAAAAACTATCTATGATTCCATGCTGATATGGCTTGAAGTTGCAGAAATCGAGAAGATGGCCAAATCTATAGAACTATTGCGAAATTGGATAACAGCTTTAGTAGTTCTTTCTGGGCGATTTAAATATATTGACGATAACAAGGATCTAAAATGCTAACGAGGCAGAAAATCCGGAATGTTCATGTTCCCCTATTTGTATTTATTAATTTGTGTACTTTTTTGTTTACAATATGTAGTATTGCGGATCAACTGCTGAATGAAATGTCAAAATTATATGTTATACGGGTTTGTTTGAGACATAAGATTAGATCATTTCTGTTTTAATCCATTTTAGTATACAAGCTTTGTGGCTAATTTCAGAAAGGAAACCTAAAGTACAACGCTACTTGATTCAAACAAAGAGACGCATGTTCTTTTTTAAAACAAAAATAATATTAAGATATTATATTTTAGGTTCTCTTTCTTCACTGAAAATGTGTAAAAACATACACATTGAATTTACATCGATCTTATCAAAGTAATTCCAGCTAAGCGAGAAAAGTAAAAAAAGACAGCTTTCAGCAGAATCGGTCACGATTGAATTGCTCTGGGCGCTCGTTGAGTAAAACTTCTTTTCAATACCTCTATTGATTTGCAAATCGCAAGAATCACAGAAAAATCAACTTATCTCGGCAAGTCAACAATATCCCTTACAAATATTATCACTTGCTAATTATCGGAAACAGAAATCGTGAATTAAGCACCGCCGCAACGTTTCATTTTCTAGTTTCCTTCTAGTTCTACCATAAACTTGACCTAGCCACGTAGTGTACCACGCTTTACCAGGACGCACTGAATCGACCTTGCGCATGTAAGCTGGGAGTTGTCTAAAGTGATTGGTCGAAAAATTCCGGTATAGATAGGTAATTGAGACAATAATATGACACCTAGGTTCAACCAATTACTGTCAATTAAGGGCTGAACACAAAAATACGCGTCAAGATAATCATCAGAGCGCGTAAAGTGACAGTAGTAAAAACTCCCATGCTACTACAGCTTGTTGGCAGAGCAGAACAGCACGGGAACTGAGAAGGCCAAAAATTATCGTGATCCGCAGTACACTTAAGTGAAGCCTGTCCGGGCACATTGATTCTATTGTTCACTGTGCGATAACCGTATGCAATTAGAGTTAGTAGAGGTATTTATCCATTCATCCGGATTTTTGTTCGTAACAATCGATTTGAGGAGTGCGCATCAATTGATCTAGCAAATAGAGCACAGCAATTCGATCGATTGGACTCCTCTGGTGCGAAGAGATAAAATTCTGTGTGGCGTGAAAACCGTTTTAAGCCTAAGTAAAGAAACCAGAAGAAAGAAAACCAGAAGAGAGGAAGAAATAACGAACGCGTTGTTGAGTGTTTACCAAACGGCCTTCAGCGCAGCCGTGTTTACAGAGCTCAAGGTAAGAACCAAAGAAATAATTTAATCATTTCTACATTATGTTTAAAACATATTACAGTTAAAAGAAATTTAATTCGAATCTCACCCATTACGGCATTGAAGCCGATATATTTTGAAGAAACTTTGAAGAATATTTGTTTCTAAGCGAAAAGAGGCGTTTATTGACTTATCCTTTTTCGGGACACTTTCAGCTCGGCCAAATTTGTGGTTACGAAAATATCTTCTAAAGACCGAAGGAATGAATCGCTTGCGATTATCTTTTACATATTAAAACTTAAAAAGTACAACATATTGGAGGAAATTTTTACAAGAAAATTAATTTCCACAGATTGTATTTTTATTCGGAGTACATTTTGTGAATCGCATGAGCGAGTCAGAGCATAGCGACCTCCAGCATGTTGGAGAAAGAGATTTCCTGCCTGCTGGCAACACGTTCTTTCTTCTGTCTACGGTTTTTGTCACTTTGTCACCCTGAATTGTAAACAAAGCTCTACTCGTTAAAGGACAAGTGCAGGTCAAGCTTGCATACTTTGTCTAGTCGAAGAAGACACCTAAAAATATTCCTGTTGGGCAAACTCAGCCGAAACCCGAGAAACGGAAAGAAAGCTTTTTTTTCCATGTGTTCACCGTTAACTTGTGGATTGATGTTTAGTGACCCCACGACTGGTGCGAGTTAGCCGGTCTGTACTTTGTTTAAAAATTTTCTCACCTACAATTATATTTTAAAAAGGAAGCATTTAGTATACTTATTTCATCATCGAATTATTCTTATTGGAACAACAGACATTTCATTGCCGCAAAACATCAAAAAATATTTTGTTTCTGTTAAAATCTAAAAAGATGGCGCCGTTCACCCATTGAAGTCTGAAATAGTTTAAAATTCGGTCGAAGGGAAATCTAAGTACATTTAAGGAGTACTTCAAAGCCAGATTTTAATTAGTGTTAGCGCCCTTCCAAATAAAAACAAGAAAAGACAAGATTTTGGCTAAAACAGGCATAGTCATAGATAAGGGAAGATAAAAGTTCTGAAGTAGGGTGAACTGTGAAGTAATTTCCTTTTGCCCTGCGGGTGAAATATCTTTGGCATGTGCCGTGGGATTCTCGTGTTACAAGCATCAGTCAGGAGTAAAAATCAACATAAACTGTGTCTATAATGGTTTTCTCTTTACTGAATTTGTTAAACAAACAAACAGACTAAAAACAAGACGTAAAAAAAGTTCAAAACAGAAAAAAAAAAACTGAATAACTTTGATATACTGCAAAAACATTTCTTTGTTATTAATCTTCTACATTCGTGATTTTAGTCCTTTTTAAATATTACATATTTTAGGTTTTTTGCGAAAAATTTATCGTTATTTTTACAACATGGAATGTGGTTCTTTTTGGATGCCTAAATCTATACATAGGACTTTGTACCCGGCAGTAGATCTCCAAGGTGGGTGACTACTGAAGTGTATAAATAGAACCAGGCTGAGGTTCAAAGACATCAGTATGACGCCAGTCATGTGAACTATTAGAACTTAACTAGGCACCAGTTTGCTCAAGCTCAATGACTTAGCAGAAATCTTGTTAAATTGCTTTGCATTGCTTAAGGGAAAATAAATTAAGTCACATCAAAGATAGAAGCTGTTTTTCTAGGTTTCATTTTACACTATATATAAAATCCTTTACAGACATGGTAGAATTCAATTTAACTTAGCTAATGTCAAAATGTAATATTAAATTTCCCCTTTAACACCTTATTCTCACCAATATTCTAAATCGTGGGAAAAGAAACCAGAGATAAGAAGCCTGTCACAAATTAGTTCAGATTTCTTTCTTTCCTAACAGAAGCTAAGCAAATGTTGACAGTCAATCTTTTCCATGTGCTTACGTCTTTTGTTTACTCTTGTAGTTTCCGTCTAGAATTTCAGAGGATTTTTTTACTACCCGCAAAAAATCCTTGCTGAAACTGTGTAAGTTAAGCAAACAAATTGCTTAGCTATATGAAAGATAGGCTTGCAAAAAGCACCTAGGAAAATTGTGCGGGCAATGGTTGACTAAAAAGCTAAGGTTTTGTTAACTGAAATAAAAGAGTTTCCACTCGCAAGTAACATGATGTTAAAAATTAATCAGATCTTTACAAATTTACCTAAACTTTTAAAGAACTCCAAGCTGTCAACAAACGAATGATGAGAAGTTTAAAAATGCAACTCGTGCACATACGTGCCTGACTTGCAGCCATTGTTATTGGCCACGAAATGCCACATGATGAGAAGCGGATGGCCACTTTTTTTAAAGAAATACCAAGGGCAAATACCTCTGTTGTCCTTTTATTTGAAATGTTATTTTTCCACACTGTTTTCAGTCATTCGACATTTGATAAGTGCAAGTTATTGTTAACGAATCTATTACACTGTTATTAACCGCACGCAGTATATTGCCCGAGGAAACAGGCATTTCTAATAACCAAGTTGTCTCGATCGATAAATTTGCTTAATATATTAGCGTCTAAACGTCTGTACTCCTGGTGAGCAGAGAACAAATTTTTCTTTCATCAGTAAACAATGTAATTTTTTTTCGAAAAAGTATGTCAGTAATTGGGCACTTCCCATCGTTCCCCTTGAGACTTGAAAGCTGTTCTCTGTTAATAAAAATAGCACTCAGTCATTTGTCATTCTGTCAGTAGACAAAGAGACAAAGCAATTTTTAAAACAACTTTCTTTTAAACACTGCCAGCTTATAATACAAACATTACTCACAACCTTACCAAACGGATCTCAGCACTGACGTTTTCACAAACAAATCTCACTCTTTAGTTCTGATCTTTTTTTACCTTTTTTCATTGATTTAAAATTTGAAGTGATTTATCTCAGTGAAAATTCTTCCGGCTTCAAAATGACATTTCCTCTTTTCAAAGATCGATTTCAAAGTTGGCTCAGTTGCATTAACAGTGGCAAATGTTTGTTTAGAGATGTTTGTTTTAACTTTCAAAGGCACCATGTTTATTAATAAATTTAGTAGCAATCTTCTCCTCCCATTGTTTAATCTAATAGAAACAAATGTGTAAATAAGCTTTGTTCACTGAACATGCAAACAAAAATTCTAGTGAATTTCTCCAAAAGGAGAAATAGATTTATAGGAATAATTCTTATAACAGTTGATTTTGTCAGTGAATATTTTTGTTTTGTTGAATAAATGACTTTCTCGTCAGACCAACACAAAGGACTTGGGCAATTTTTTAAAGACATTAACAAAGATAAGAATGCAGAAAATTCAAAGAAGCTGAAAACAAAAACAAAAACTGTACAGCTTTTACTTCTTTTCTTAGTTTACAAATTTTTACAAACATTTTTTTGTTTTTTTTATGCGTGTTAACTAAACACGAAAACAATACTTGGGTTTCTTTTACACGAGTTGTTTCAATTTTGTTTATTTTCATGTCGCCAAAGCTTAAAACGGGTGTACATTTTGGTAGGATTAATCATAAAACAGGATTCCACTTTGTGATATGTTCCAGTTCCCGGAGCTATAATTCAGGACAACTGATATGGTTCCTTTTTTGGGCTGTTTGACACTTTATCATCAAACTTTGATAACAGATTCTTTTTTTAAATGTTGAAGAAATTATTTTCTCTGGACCTCGGGGTTTGGCGAACAGTGTATAGTTGTTCTTCACAAGTTCTTCAAAAGTTTTGTTTTATTTCAGGTTTATATTTAACTAACCCTTTTTCTACTGAGTTTGTAAAAGTTACGTAATTTCTTTAAAATTGACAACTTCAAATTTTGTTGAAATAATGGACATTTTCAGACTCTACTTATAATGAAAAATTGCATGGTCACTTTTAAGGGTTTCAAGCAAGTTGAAAAAATTCTAGATTTATACGGGAAATCGCTTTTAGCAGGATAAAGGTTAAACTTAAAGTATTTGTTTTTCCTGCAGTTATAGAATGATACGGAACCGATTACCTGAACTGGTTTCTTCTTTCCTTCTAGTATTGCAATCTGTTAAAACTCAACAAATCTATTAAAACTTATATAACAATCTACTTTCAGGTTTTCCGGAGATAATTAGCAAAGCAAGATCCTTTTGACTGAAAATTAAAATCACAAACATCTTAAAATTCTCCCTTAAATGTATTTTAGAAACCCAAAGATTCACCCAAGAAGAATGTGAAAACTGTATGGCAACCAGATGGCTTTTTAGCATATACTAAAGTGAATTTTTAAAGTTCTGCAGAGTAAATATTTTCTTTCCAATTTCACGACGTCATACTGACAATCATCTTCGATTTCCGGAACCAATAGCTTTCACCAACCAATGAAGGATTTTTGCCAAATTAGACGGTAGAGTTGACACAATTAGAACATTTTTTCAGAGTGGCTGCTTTGAACTTGCAAATTTGTACCGGCATGTTTAGGATGTCAAATATTGTTACAAATATTTTGCCAAATCCAATGAAGGCAAAGCTGGAGCAATAAATTTTCCTCATTATTAAATTTTTCGCATGTGACATGCAACATGAATTGACCTTCATTAACCGGATGTCCATACGATTCAATGGAATAAGAATATTTATGTCAAAGTGTACCCTAGCATTTTTTTGAAAAGCTAATTGTTTTTGATGGCACAAAAAGATAGTCCAGGCAGTAAGTATTCTCGTTTCGTGATTTTATCTTAATTGGATAAAAAAAAATTAATGTTCTTACAAAAGCGGATTTTTAAGCAAAGCTAAAGACGAAAAAAAAACTAACAGTCGCCGACTGAAACGCTCTGGATTGAATGGCTTTATCTTGGAGAGTAAAACGTTTTTCTCTAGGGAAAATTTACAATGTGGCTAAAACACATGTTATTCAAATTCAAATAGTTTTACTCGTTGCTGATGCTTATAGCTAGAGTGATGAACTTTTCATGACGGCCCGCAATTTGCAATTACGTAATTTATCAATGAACTATCTAGTTCATTGATGTCAACTGCAATAAATCAAATTGAAAAAAAAAAGTTTTACAATTGAGTTAAACAATTCTACAATTCTACTGGTTCATTTAAGTATAAACTAGTGTTGTAGCTTATCAACTTTGTTTCACGTTGATTTTTTTACAAATACAGATTAAATTTCTTACAATCTAAGTGAAAAGTGATATGGAAAAACATTCTAAAATAGCAATTGAACTAGGTAATGCGAATTAGCAATATTTCTAGGTACAGAATAATAGTTTTGTATAAAGCAAACGCTTTTTTGGGTCAAAGTTTCAAGTTTTATTTCTCAATTGGGCTTACACACCCTGCAGTGCTACTGTTACTTTGTTAGTTTTGTGGTTTAGAAATACATAAACTTTCATTCAATTCACTCAAAATTACATTTTTGCTTTTCGACTGTACACATTTGCAAGGGTTCTAAGAAAGATAAACTTTCCTAAAAAAGCAAAGTTTGTCACCTTGTAAATCACTTACTGACTTTGTTTGACACATCTGTTACGCGGCACACGAACAGAAATTTTATCTGTTAGTGCAGCAAAACCGACTGTGAGATTTCCAGCTAAGATAATTGCAAATAAAGAAGTAGTTTACATCGCCTTGAACTTGTGTAAACCACTTTTTTTTCTCTTGAAGCGAGGTGGAGCAGCACGTGAATTCTGCACTGAAGTGTCTGAGAATGTCGGAATTTCCAAAACCCAACATTACTGTCATCGGCTCGAAGTAATTGAATACAGAAGTGTTAAGCAACTGATAATCAAACAAAACGAATAGAAGATTTCTTATCAACGAATTTCAGAGGAGATAAGAAAACATTCGACAATTTAATTCGGCTGTTTTCTCGACTAATCATTCAACCAGGTGTTGGTACTTAATGATGTTTCATCAATCATGTGACCGTTATACCTACTTATACTGTTATGAATACATTTTAAACTGTCTCCAACATTATGAATTGGAAATTCTCTACTAAGTTTCCTTGTTATAGCAGCTTGTGTCACTATTGGTTTGTTTTCTTCATGAAATGAAAATTTAAAAGCCTGTTTCATCCACAAATGCATAGACACAAACATCAGAAGTAGTAAAAATAGGAAGACCAAGAGGTACAAATTCGGACATCTTTCTGTACTTGTACTCTTACATTGGCCTCATTTTCCGTTCTTTTTTCAAAGTAAGTCATAAATGCGCCAATGCCTATTCAACAAATGCCTATATATAAGCTTCTATAAACATGAACTGATTACAGTAGATTTGCAACTCTTTTTCAACCATTAAAACTGTAACATTTTTTAAAAGCATCTAACATCTAAGTGTTCTACACAAACTTGGCTGCTATTTCCATCTCCACACCATCTTGGAAAAAAAGATGTTACAATACTCAGTACTGCACCTGCATACGATGTTCAATTTTTTTCCTATACAAATACAACGGTACAAATGAACCTTTTTCCCAAGTTATGGTCACAAGAAGGGCTGGTTTCAGACAATTTGTCACAATTTTCATTCATTACACAATAGATTAATGTTTTCATAACAACCATAAACTTATAACATATTGTTATAACAATCGCTGAAACGTTAGAGCTAATCAAAATCCGTTCACGAGCTGAGCGTAAGTACTCCATTAGAGCCGGTGCTTATCTCCGGTTACTGTAGTGTTAAGCGGATTAGAGTCATTGACTCCCCCTGGACGGGACACTAATCCATCGCAGGTTAGCCCTCAGCAGAAGCTGGAACACGCCTTTTTTTATAAGCACCAGTAAATTTTGCCGAGGCTCCTTGTTCTTAATTTTTTGGTGATTTCATTCTCAATTTGTTCTTAATTTGTTCTTATTTCTGTGAGCAAATTTTAATGAGGAAAAAACAAAATAAAGCAATATATTGGAAAATGAAACGGCTTGCGCCACACATGTATTGTACGGCTGAATTAGGACGCGAACTACCTTCATTGTTTGTTGAGCAGTCTTTATAGTGAATCTTTTTATGTTTTATGCTGTATCGCTAAGTTTTA